>JARHVA010000602.1:3640000-3672500 GCA_037957365.1 Torreya grandis
GAATATTTCCAAACATGTTGTGGCATGATATATTTGGGCATATACAATATAAAATCATTCATGTATTACAAAATATTGGTGTTATTGGCATGCTTACATTGCCTATAAAATTAGATGTGAAGTTTGAAGCTTGCATCTTGGCTAAACATGCAAGAGAAATTTTTTAGAATTTATAGTTGAAATCAGATAGAAAATTGGAGCTTGTTCATTTAGACTTGTGTTCTCTTCTAATCCTCTCCACTGGTGGTCATAGGTACTTCATGTTTTCATTGATTACTATAACACAATGACATGGATATAATTTTTGAAAAAGAAATCAAAATCCTTCTATACTTTTATAAAGTTTATAACAATGATTAAAAATGAAGCACAAAACTGCATCAAGACACTCAAGATAGATAATGGTGGTGAATTCACATTAAATAAGTTTGAATCCTATCTTGAGAAAAATAAGATTAAACACCATCTCACAGTTCCTCATACTTCACAATAAAATGGAGTAACTGAAAGAATGAATAGAACTATGATGAATATGGTTATTGTAATGTTGTATTTTAAAAAGGTAAATATGTAATTTTTAGTTGAAGTAACTAAAATAACATTATAACTTCACAACAGATCACCATCAACATCTCTTGAATCAAAGACTCTATATGAGATGTTGTGTTATCACCTCCATTCAATGCAACATCTTTAGATTTTTGGATCTAAATATTACATATTTATTTCAAAGGAGAAAAGAAACAAATTAGACCATAGGATTCAAAAATTCAACCAATTGGGATATTATGATTTCTCCAAGGCATTTGGGCTATACAATGAGAAAGAGAAGAGGTTTCTTGTTGCAAGAGAAGTTGTCTTTTGTGAAACTATAAAGGAAAAATAGGATATTGATTGGTAGTTGAGTTGTCTAGATAAATATGTAAATTTCTATGTATACAAAGAGAGTGATTTAAATGTTTTGGATAATGAGTGTGGGATGCATATTTGGGAATCTATTAATTTTTATTTATTTCTATACAAGAACTTGAAACACCTCCTAAATGAGAGAGTGAAACTTCATCAGATATTGAATAGGATCCACTATAATAGAAAGAAGATACTGGAGGAACTTTAGATGATGAACATAAATCACCTAAAACATAGAACAAGATGCCTAAATGGGACACTCAAACACTGAAAGATGTGAATCCTGATGAAGTTGGGAAAATAATCACTCAAAGAGCACATACAAATTCCTCTCAACTAGATAAGTCTATTGATTAAATTTAGGACATGATCAAAAAAATCACATTGGATGATTCTCATGAGGAACTAAATGTTTCATTTGATTCAAAACCAAAAAATTTAAAATAAGATAAAAATCTTGACTCTTGTAGAAAAGCAATGAAAGATGAGTATAATTAACTAGAAAAAAATAGACTTGGAATTTGGTTGATCCACCATATGGTTACAAACCAATTAGGTGTAAGTGGGTCTATCACAACAAATACAAGGTATATGGTCACTTAAAAATCATAAAGCAAGGCTTGTCATAAAGGGATACACTCAAAAGGAAGGAATTAACTACAATGAAACCTTTGCACCTACAACAGAATGGACTACCATTTAGAGAATGTTGTCTCTAACAGATCACAATGCATAGAAAGTTCACCAAATATATGTTAAAATTGTATTTATGAATAGATACCTCAACAAAAATGTGTACATGATACAACCTAATAGTTTTATATTAAAGGGATAAGATCACAAGGTGTACAAACTAGAAAAATTATTGTATGGTTTGAAACAATCCCCTCGATCATGGTACAAAAAACTAGCTAAGTATTTCATGAACATGAACTTCAAACATTTTGTCTTTTCATCAAAATAGTTGACAAAATAGTTGTATTTGTGGTGGTGTATTTTGATGATTTTCTCATCATAGGGAATAATGAATGGTGCACTACAAAATTCAAATCAATGTTGATGAAAACCTTTGAAATGACTAATTTGGGTTATCTTCATTACTCTTTAGGTATTGAAGTAATTCAAAAATGAAAATATTGATTCATCACTTAGTAGAATCATTTTGATGACATTCCAAGCAAGTTCATAATGGAAGATTATAAGCCTCTCAACATGCCCATAAAATAGAATCTCAAATTAAAATCTAAAGATTCAATAGGTTTGGTTGATGCCACTAAATATAGAAAACTCATTAGAAGTCTAATTTACGTGACTACCACTTGACCAAATATAACATATTTAATTTTTGTCCTCTCAATATTCATAAGGGTGGAGATATCAATAGAATAAATGAGAATATAGAGGGGGATATAGGGGTGGAAATTGAGGCAAATACCAAGGAGGTCATAACAATGATAATCAGTAAGCTTGACCCCCTATGCAAAGTTATCTATGTATAATATATAATCATTATGCAAGGAAATACCCCACCAACCCTTAGAGACAACTTTATTATGTATACTATAGGGTTGAAGGCTAACACCAAATACAAGATTTCCTAGTTTTGGAAAAAAAAAGAAAGGAAAAGCCAATTTTTAATGTAAATATGAATAATGCACAACCAAAGTAAAAATGCATTTGTGCAAGACATCACAATTCAATATATATTTGAACAAGGATTACCTCCTTTATAAATTCCTTAGTATCATGGAATTATAAAATTTCAATAGGATAAATATCCTGATCCTACTACAAAAAATAATTTAATGTATCGAGTTGGACATGTATTACAAGAAATATAACTGAAACTAGTTTATGAGGATAATAACATAGCTATTAATGCTCAAATATATGGGTATATTGTAAGGATAATGAGGAAAGAGGGTGTTGTGACTACTTTAATAGATCTGATGAAACTATTAAATACATTGAATAATGAGGATATATCCTAGAATATCTGTAATTTCCTACACAATCTCCTAGAGTTTGTGAAAGAGGGACAAACAAGGGTTGATAAAGTAGTTTGGTATGTCAAGACCAAGAAGCCTTGGGATGCAGATTCATGAATGGATATTGAGTTGGATAAATATGAAATTCTAATTGTAGTATTTGAATTTGAAATCATAGTCAATATGATTCCTTGGTCAACATGGGAAGCTATTGGTCAACCAATTTTGAGTTATAGTATAGTAACATTGAGCTTGGTGGATTATGGTAGAGTCAAACCCATTGACAAGTTAGAAAATGTTGAAGTAAAAGTGGCTATGATTAGTTTAAGAAGGGACTTTGAAGTCATCAATATTAATATAATAGAGACTCATTACCCCACCTTAATTATTAATAAATGAGCATATGATGTCCAGATGACCATAAATACTATGCATAATCAATTAGAAGTGAATTAGAAAGATAAAATAGTAGTCATACCCCTAAATAAGCCTGATCAAAATCCATATATAATCCCAAAAGAGCCAAATTCTCCTTATGATTATATGGACAATAATTGTTCAAAGTGGGAAAAAATGAAAGGCAAAATGTGGTGTAATTTATAAAGTGTCAAGATTGGAAACTAGGTACTACACAATAATAACAATGACTAATATTTAAACCTATTATAACAAAGTCTCTAGTTAGACAAGTTCACATTGAATATTTTGTTTTTCATTTAGTGCACTCTTTAACAATATTTTAATTAAACTTCCTAGATAATACTATTGTAACTATGATGGACTTTACTGAACCAACCCCAAAAAGTATTCTACTTTGGGATTATCCATCATCCATAACTGGTGTCTTGAGGGCACACATCTTGAATTAGTCTTGTAAAGATCATGAGTTGTGACCTCTACACATGGTGTTCACTGTAGAATTCTATATGCCTTAATATTTTATTAAAAAGGATCTCAATCCATTTATATTGAGGCTTGAACAATATGTATCAGAGGTTAATGAGTCAGCTCCCTCAGCTATGTGTTGAAAGGAACTACTGAGACATGGTAGAAAGTACAAAGAAAAACAAAAATATAGTGGGAAGAAGCATGTAGAGTCTTATCTGCAAGGTATCAACTACCAACTAGTGTCAAATCATAATGGTCATTATTTCAAGAAGGTCAATGCCCAGAATTACACATCCATCAGTGTCTAGATATATGGAGCAAACAAGAAGTAGAACCATGATATTGGGGCAACATATTTAGCCACACCCTAACACCTCTACTAATAGCTTGGTATATGTAAGAGGGTAGAATTGAAATTAAACATTAGGTGCAACTTTAGCAAGATTTCATTCAAACTTTTGTGTTTGAAGAAAATAATACACTTGTACATAATGCTTTGCAAAAAATTAGCATTTATCTATGTCATGGATGAGAAGAAGATTTAACTATAGTTGAATCATCATCTCATTAGGAGGATGCACAAGACTTGGATCTCATGCTATGAAATTACAAAGCTAGATATAAATAAAAGTTTCTTTTTCATCCATGTAATAGAATAACCAATGATCTGATAGAATCAATTGAAAGTGATAGTGATGGAGATTTCAATCTAGAAGGTTTCTTTGAGCCACAACATGAATATTAACCCAAACTAGTGCAAAGCATAGAGAAAGTGGAAGAATAAAAGTTGTGTAACATCAACAATCTGTAATGTGAAGGAAAGATCATTCTATAAGTTACTTTACCTAGTAGATCAAGAAAGATATATCACAAACCTTTGTGAAAGATTGAAGGAAATATTAAGATAGATTCAACCCATAAACTTGTAGTAGTGGGAGATCAATAAGGACAATAGAAAGTTTTTGAGGTCTTTCAACTATTAATGGATTATCAATATGTGTCTTCAATAAAATTATCATTGGTAAAAGGCATAGATCCATTTCTAGGATAAATGTTCATAGAAATAAAAGAGTTTGTTCATCCTATCAAAAAGTATCCTTATAGGCTCAATTCTAATATGAAAATCAAATGCTGAAATTGATCAAATGTAAGAAGCTAGAATCATTTACATAGTTGAAAAGGTAGAGTGGGTGAGTCCCATGGATATTTAACCTAATAAAATATTAGAAATTTGGGTGTGTGGGGACTATCGTAAACTCAATTATGCTTGTGTTAATGATCTGTTTTGAATTCCCTTTATAGATGGAGTCCTTGAATCTATTACCAGGCATCACCAAATTGTGATTTCCAAGGAGGATTAGACTAAGACCAGCTATGTTACTGAATTGGGATCATTCACATATAAGGTAATACCATTTGGTTTTAAAAATATGGGTGTGTGGGGACTATTAAAAACTCAATGATTCTTTTGTTAATGATCTACCACATTTATGGATGGATTCAATAGATATCTCTAGATTCTAATTGTCAAAGAGGATTAGGATAAGACCACCATTTTTACTAAATGGGTATCATTTTCATATAAGGTAATGCCATTTGGTTTTTAAAATGAACCTATTACACTTTCTATAGCTATGGTAAAAGCATTCAAATATTTCATCCATGATTTCCTAGAAATCTATTGGGATGATTGATTTGTACTCTCTATTTAAAGAGCACTTGTCAAAACTAAGATTTATACTAAAGTGATGTCAGGCTTTGTACATCACTTTAAATTTAAATAAGTGTCTATTATTTACACCTTTCAGTGTCTTGCTGGGCCATGATGTGTGTAACAATAGTATTTTGGTTGACCCAACTAAAATTATTTTTATAGTATGAATGGCACCTCCTACAAACTCAACTGAAGTGTGCACCTTCCTTGGTCATATGGATTATGATAGTAAATTTATAAAAGGGTATGAAACTATATATACATTCATCAAAAAATTACTGCATAAGGATACCAAATTTAAATGGATACTTTAATGTCAAAAAACATTTATTTAGTTAAAGAAAAGATTGGTAACAACAATGATCTTAGTATTTCCTTACTAGAAGAAGGCATTCCACGTACATGTGGATGCTTCTAACACTATAGTAGGAGTTGTCTTAGTGTATCCAAGTAAAGGTGGGTTAGACCCATGATACATTTTTCCAATATGAAACTATTAGGTACAGAAAATAATTATATGACCACAGTGAGAAGCACTATCCATGGTGTTCACATTTCAAATGTTTTGGCTTTAATTATTGACTACTCCTTTTGATTTCTTCATAGATCAATGAGAATTATGATACATAGTTAATAATCCAATGATGAGAGCACATATATCAAGGTGATTAATGATCTTTCATTAATTTTAATTCTAGATTGATGCTAAGCCAAGATAAGATAATGTGGTTCTAGATCATCTTAGTACACTTCATAATGGAGAGGAACTAGAAGAACTTGAAGATGAATCCCCATATGTGCATTTATTTAGAATCTCTATAGTTCCTAATAACATTGAAGACATTATAAATTTATTGGAGCAAGGAATGTTTCTTGTCCACTACACTAATCAATATTAGAATCAAATGGTTACCAAAGCCATACCATATAGCCTTATTATTGGATTCTTGTACAAGCTTGTCAAAGATGATGTATTGCACAAAGTAACTCTAGAGCATGACTGACCACAAATTATTCAATATAATCATCAAGGAATTATATAGGGTCATTTCATAGGAAAATAAATTACAAATAAAACATTACAAAGTGATCTTTAGTGGCCTATAATATTTCAGGATGCATACAGAGTTGCTAAACATTGTCATTTCTATCAACGAATGGGCAAAACAAACTAGCATGATGAAATGCATGTAATTACCATGCTTGCAAAACAACCCTTTGAAAACTATGGAATTGACTTAATTGGACCTACATCTCCTCTAATTATGTACATTTTCACCCAATATATTATTATTATGATAGATTATTTCACTAAATGTTTGAAAGTTGCTACCACTCCAACCTGCATTACAAAAGATGTTATCAAATTTTTGTATGAAAACATCATCACAAGGTTTGTATGTCCAATTAAGATGGTATGTGATAGGGGATCAGATTTACTAAATACTAATATCAATAATATCACTGAGTTCATGATATCACACCATAAAAGCATAGCTTTCCATCCACAAGGAAATGGATAAGCAAGCATCCAATAAAGTATTGGGGAAGATGTTAACAAAAATTTATAATCTTTAAAGGGATGATTAAGAAGAACAAATTCCTATGATTTTGAGGGATTATAGAACACATTAAAAAATATCTATAGGTTTCACTCCATTTTAATTGGTATATGACCTTGAGGTAGTAATGCCTACAGAGTATATTATTCCTAGTCTATGGATTGTGATGCTTATGAGATTAGGTGATCATGATTCACTAAATTCATGGTTAATAAGTGAATAGTGAATACAACAAATTAACAAATAGAGTCAAAAATCATGGCATGATAATAACTTGTGATCTAATCAGTTTTACCCAAAGAAAATAGTTTTTTTATATGAGAGCATATTTAAAACATTCCTAGGAAAGCTACACATTAGATGAAAAGGACCCTATATCATTCATGAAGTATCAACCTAGGGTACCATAGTGTTAAAATATTTTTAAGAAACCATATTACTAGGATGTATAAATGGCTATAGGCTTTAGCCATATCATCTATAATCTCTATCATTCAACTAAAAACTTTAGTGGGTGTTGAGTAATACCTTGTAGTTAGTATTTTATTTATTTATATTTTGTTTTCATGGGTTATAATGTTTGTACAACATGTTCATTGTAACACAACACATTACAAACACCAAGAAGTAGTTATCATTATAAGGTACAAGAACATTCAGAGATAGCTCATAGAAAATAGCTAGCTACAACTACATCGAGTAATTTAATTACATCTAGGAAGGTGGTGAAAATAAAGTTACTATGAATGAAATTCCAACTATTAGGTCAAACCATTAATGATGTGGCATTTCAAAAAGATTGCATATTTTTTAGAGTAGATTTAGTAGTAAATGGACAAGTGGATTTATAAGACAAATTGATTAGACTAAAGGACATATACTCACATATAATAAATACAAAAAAATCAAATTAAAGATTCTAAGAACTAAACATTCCTATCATGTAATTTACAACAACTAATATTAATTGAAAAAGGAACATTTGTGTGCAAGCAGACAATCCATTCAAATTAGGTGGTGACATGAAATTGGGTACCAATAATGATATAAGAAAAGGGTATGGACAACCCTGAAACATTAGAAAATTTATTTAACAATAGATTTTTACATCTAATTTTATAATACTTAATCAAGAATTAATTTTGAACTAGAACACAACTAAGCAAAGCAATCATTCATTCAAGACCACCGATCAATCCATGGAAAGAGGCCAGTTATTGATTCCAGTATTAGATGTAAAAAATTAAGAAATGGGGATTAGGATAGGTATTTTAAAAAATAATATAATGATCCAAATCCATTTGATTTTATAGATGTATTAAAAAATATTCTTTTTACATAGGATACTTAGGGAATAACACAAGTAATATCCCTCACACTTTGACATCTACTACAAGGATATGACACTAAAATATTGCTTAAGTTACCTACATTTGGGTAGTTAGATGAGGTCATGATGACTTTACTAAGCCACTACAGTCAAGGGGCTATCTATTTAGCTCAAGATGTTATAATTTAGATTATTGTGTACACCATGGCATGAGTAACCAGCCTTCCCAATAGTGATAAATCTCTCCTCCCTTTAGATATTAGGGGAAAATATACCACAAGGGAAGGGTGAGGAACACCTATTGACTCAATTGAGGATGCTTTAGTGTGCATCATGTTACAATACATCACAAAAAGATTTTGGAAAACCATCAAGTGAAAAAAATAATAAGATGCATAATTGATATTACCTATCACATGATAGATCTATAGGAGGACTTCAACTGGACTTATTTTTTAGCAATTGAGCTTACCACTAACATAGAAAATGTGCTTGAAACAAACACACAGACATTTTAATACCAATTTTTGGTTCTTTTATTGTGTTTCACATAGTGGAAATCTCTACTGAGGAAAATTAATATAAATACAGACTTTTGGATTGGTAATGCCTTCATAAATATCATATGGACCAAAATAGTGTAGTCCTATGAGCAATTGGGGTGATTTAACACATGGTGTATCGAATCCGTAACCTTGGTCATAACACACCACATGATCCCACAAGATGTAATGTAATATTTGGGATAACATGCTTCACTCTCCAAATTAGATAATGGCATTTAGATCAAGGTTTATGCGCTGGCTACTCCAACTATGATCCTGGTGCCATTTTCCATTTCAATAGTCAAAGTGAAGGCTAAAGTGTATAGGCAAAAATATTTAACTACGAGGTTAATTATACCATTACAATCCATTCTTCCAGAGGTGAAACAAGCATAAGAAAATCATGCACCCTTGTAACAACCAATATAGCCACATGCTCAATTATCACATCTACAAGCTCCACCAAAATAAAATAAGACAAAGAGGAGATCACCTATGTGCATAGCCTTACCACCACCACCAAATAAAATAAACCATCAAATAATGTCCTAGCTTGAGAATCCCATGGTTCCAAGGATATTTTTTAACTATGATCTACCTAATTGGTATTAAAAGAACAATAAGTGATTTGATCAATGTTTGAAGATATAAAAAAGAGGTGTATGATAAAAAGGAGGAGAAGGAGATCTATTTTGGAAAGCAGTGCACAATTACCAAGTGTGAAATTAGGAAAGAAAAGACCTTTAGGTTGATATTACTCAACCATCTCATTCTATTCTTATTGATACTTTGGGATAAGAAGAAACTCAAAATAAGTTCGAGGATAATATATTTTCAATAAAGACAGTCACAAGATCATTAGCTTTACACATGGTGGATTTACTTGAATAAGGTAGTCCTATACCATCTTAATCTGATGACCGCACACACACACTTATGTTAAGCCATCACAAAATATGTGATAAAATATGGTTTCTTTGGTTAAATAATATAATAAATTAGTGCATATAAGTCTCAAGAAGCATAACAACAACCTCATTCGTAAGTTCCAAAGAAGTAAAATTAGACTCTCTCACCTCCAATTAAATCTAGGAAAATTAAATTTGTATAAAGTCCAACAAGGTGAATTGCAGTCACCCAAGCATAATGAATTGGACATCAAGATCATAGACCTCAAAGGCTATAAGAATCCATGGATACAATTTCACTCAAGGTAGTAGCTAAATAAAAAACTATGTAGGACACCCCTGAAACTAGGGAGGTGAAGAAGGAAGAAAGGAGTAAGAAGAAACAAGAACAAACACAACCAATAGTGATTCAATAGACAAAATAAGAAGCTTTGTAATGTCATCAAAAAAATTATAAAGAGATAGGCACTAAAATACAAAATTTGTATAAGGAAGTATAGGTTGTACGCAAATAATTTGAAGAAGTTGAAGCTATAAATAATAAGGATGAGGAAACAATGGTTGTACATAAGTAGTTCAAAGAAGTTGAATCTATAAGGAGGAAATCCAAGGAAGCAGAAGTTGTGTGAAGTAAGATTGAAAAAGTGGAGGAAAAAAATAAATAGTAGGAGGAATTATAATGATGATAATAAGAGGCATAAGTTGTACAAAAAAATAAGAGGAATAAGAATATCAAGTCAACACTACTAAAGAATAGCATAGATGTACATCAAAAGCATAAAAAACCCAAGACAAAGCTAAGGGTGAAGATGAAGATAAAGTTAAGGCTGAGGCAAATTCTAAATCCAAATCTCAAGATAATGCTAAGGCTAAGGCCAAAGAGGAAGATAAATCACAATCTGAAGCCAATGATAAGGTCGAGGCTAAAGTAGAAACCTAAGCCAAGGAACATAAAGATATAAAATAATAGATAGAAGCAGAAACTATAGCTCATATAATGCCACAGAATAAGCATCACAAATCTCTATCTAATAGCTATAGGATGTCCCTACTACATCAATATGTTAAACTACTTTATTTCTTCCATTGTCACAATTCACACTTGTTCCTATGACACTTATGACCACATCCATGGGACTTACTACCACTACAATGGAAAAATCATTGGATATGAATCTATTTCTACTATTAAAATATATTAAAAGAGTAATCACCTTTTAAGAATCAATTATGTAGGAGACCTCAGATTTGGAGCAAAAATCCCTAAGGCTACGTGAAGAAAAGGCTAGAGTAGAAGAGAATCTATAAAATGCATATCAAATTGATAAATAATTATCTTTTCACCTTAATAATATAGTTATTTAGTTACCAAGTCATGTCAAATGATAATTAATTCATTTGTTTATTGATAGATCTTACCAAGAATTGGAGAGCTGCACAAAAAGTATTCACATTATGTGTACACAAGTAAGCTCCCAAGACTAAAATAGAAGTCAGATGTGAACTCCTTAATTAATATGAGTAGGTTCTAAAAGCTATTGTAAGGTAGGATGAGTAGATATCCCAAGATATGTTGAATTATAAATAATATCTTAATCAATCCTTGGCTACTGTGAGACCTAAATTTGCCATTGAAGATAAAGTTAAATCCATATTGGAGGATAAAATGGAAACTATAGAAAACATGAGTATTACACTCAAATAATTGTTGGAATCTAGGGATGGTTCCATTGAGAATTTATAAGTATGTCATAATGAAACAATAAAAAACACTTTTGTATACATCCAATCCCAAAGGACAATAGATAGATAGGATGAGTGCATCTTGGATATTTATCTCAAGTTATCTCATGCCAAGGTGTTGCTCACAATTATAGAAGATGATGATCTAAAAAATATGATGATGATCAAGTACCACTATACATTTTTATTTCCATAGTATGTAAAGTGCTCACAGATTAGAAAACACTCAACCATGATCTATCTCAAGGTGATCTAGATATTGCCTAGATAATATATGAGTCCCAATTCATTCTTTCACAACATCTCTGATAAACCATATTGGAGAGGACGTTGGATACAAATTCATAACTACCTCTATCAACAACTATCCAAACAAAGAAAACTCTATAGCCACTAAGTCAAACACCTCCTCAGTTGTATCAATAAGTAATGCACACTTTTTTTGCAACTTCATTAATATTATAATTTTCTATAAGATAGTCTAAACATTATGAGTAGGGTAAGAATAGTTATAACCCTCTAAAGGGAATCCACCTAGTTATGCTAGCCTATTAAAAACTTGAAAGGGAAGTAGGCTAGTATGCTAATTTGATGAAAACTCAAAAAGGCAACTAAGTAGTGCACAAAGGGTGAAAACTAGTAAACAACACTTGAAGAGATAACTATGACTTTAATTTATGGCTTATATTTCTAGATTAGTTCAAATTAGATTATAAATTTTGTTAAATATGATACAAATTTTTATGTCAAAGAATGTGTTGGAAAAAGAATGGAGCATTTTAAAACTAAAAAGTATAATATAAGGACACATGCAAAGTATATGATTTTGTGTTTTGTATAAATTTTGTATGTATTTGGCCTTGTCATTCTAATCGAGAAATAGAAAAATGTGAAGAGTATTTCCTCTTATATCTCTAAAGGTTGGAATGTGAAGAGATAATAGATTATAAAATATTATATAACATTTTGTTGTAATGAAATATGGTTCCAATGTGTTGATAGATATTAATAGAATCAATCTGTTATGGTTTTATATAATATTGTTTTATATATATGGTCAATGCATAGTGAGTAATCTATTTTAATTTAATCTATTTTTGAATGTTATGATGGTTATGTTGCATCTTGTGAGGACATATGAGTTTTTGCTTCTCTTTAGGTGCATCTTTGTATATAATTGATGCTATGTAATATTTTAGTATCTTATGTGATTTTTTTTACTCTCCACTATGCAAGTGATACCTATAATTAACACATTCTAAAATATTTTTAGGAACCTCTGCTAATAAATGTATTCAAGACTCTAATAATGAATAAACCCACAATATTATAATTTTCTTTCTTGACATTCTATTTAAGGGCTACCAGATAAATTGAATCCCTACAATTGAATCCTATCATTATACACTTGTAAGTGATAAGAGTCTTTTTTTGTAGTTGTAATGGTTGAAGTTCTAATATTTGAAATGCTAAAGGTTTCAACACCAATAAGACCTAAAGGAGAAGGAATTGGAAAGAACTCTATGTTTAGAATAATTGGAGATTATCATGCCAATGTATGGGACAAATATTTATTACAATCTCTTTCATCACCATTTTGGGTTAGCAAAATTAATTATTTAATATTTTACTTCTTCAAAGTTTGATATTACGGAGTATATATGTTCACATTGAATCCCGTGAGTTAATATGATTTAATCCCACCAACTACTTGACCTTTACATAGTTCTAACAACTATACACCCAAATACCCATTTTTTCCTTTCATAGTTTAGAAGTTCAAGATTAATTATTGTTTGTTGTTTTTGTTGTATAGTTTATAAGGATGAAATATGGTGTGATGTTATAGTAAAATGTGCATGCCATGTTTTATTGGGATGGCCATGACAATTTTATAGAAAAGAAATTCATGATGGAGCAAATAACACATACTTTTTGTAAAAGTGGCATGAATTTAGTTTTATTACATCTTAAATAAGAAAGCCTTGCAGAAATCATGTTGTCTACAAAAGAGTTTATCAAAGACATGAAGATGATAGGTTGTTATGCATTATTAGAAAAGAAATAAGACACAAAATTGGTGCAAATACTATTAGTAGAGGAATAAATGTTTAAATAATATGCAAATGTTATATCTAATGGCTTACCACCAAAGATAGAAATTCATCATCATATTAATTTCAAGTTAATGTCATCTATGCTCAATCAAGAAACTTAATGTATGATTCCAATATAACATGAAAATTGAATAAACATGTTACTGAATTAGTGAGAAAGGGTGTCATAAGGGACATCATGAGTTCATGTGCAACACCAACATTACTAACTCTAAATATATATGGAGAGTGGAGGATGTGTGTGGATAGTACAGTAATCAATAAAATTACCATCAAATATAAATTTTATATACCTCATTTAGATGATATGATGAATGTTATTGAAAAATCAAAATAATTTATTAAGATTGATATAAGAAAGCGTTACTATTAGATTTAGATTTGTGAAAAAGATGAATAAAAAATAACATTCAAGACTAGGGATGGATTATGTGATTGGATGGTTATGTCATTTGGATTATCTAATGGACCCAACACTATTATGATATTATATTTTTAAGTTTTTGTGGTTTATTTTAATGATATTTTGATATTTAGTACGACTGAATAATAGAAATAGAGGTATTGGAGATTGACATTAAAAATTTTAAGAGAGGAGAAGCTATATATAAATATAAATAAGTTTAGGTTTATGCATAACCATTTTTTGTTTTAAATGTTTGTATTTTAAAAATCTATTGTAATAATGGATGAAGGAAAGGTAAAGGCAATTACTGAGTGGACTTTTCTAAATAAAATCATGAAGTTAATAAGTTTGCATGGTTTATAAACTTTTTACATAAACTTCATTAAGACTTTTGGTAGTATTGTTGCAACAATAACATATTACATGAGAGCAAAAAAATTTGTGTGGACAAGAGAAACAATAAAAAGCATTAACTTATTGAAAAATAAGAATATATAAAAAAAAAAACCTATTTTAGCATTACCGTAGTTTTTCAAAGTAATTGAGGTGGATTGTGATGCTTCATATGTAGGAATTCATGATGTTTTGAGTCAATAATGAAGGATAAAAACATTTATAAGTGATAAATTTAATGAGGTAAGAAATTTTTATTCTACATATGGTGTTAAATCTTATGCCATTATACAAGCATTAAGATATTAGAAGCATTACCTAGTGCCAAATGAGTTTACACTATATACAGATCATGAGGCCTTGATGAATAGGAGCACTCAAAATAAATTAAATAGTAGGATTGTAAAGTCATTGTATTTCTTACAGGGGCATACTTCTGTTTTGAATCATAAATTTAAAAAATAAAATATTGTGGCTGATGCTTTGAGTGAGAGAGTGGAACTATTAACCACTATGGTGAGTAAAGTAGTTGCATTTGAAGTTGTTAAGAAATTATATGATACTAATCCATATTTTGGCAAGATAGTTGAGAAATTTAGGAATACATTACCAAGAGAGATAGATATTATTCATAATGAGTACCTTATACATCATGGCTATTTCTTCAAATGAAAATAAGTATGTATTCCATTTGAGTCTCTAAGAGACAATATCATAAGAGAATTGCACAGTCGTGGTTTGGGTGGACATTTTGGTAAGACTAAGATGATAAATTCTATGGAAGAGAAGTATTTTTGGCTAAAGATGAGGAGGAATGTGGTAAGATATGTTTCAATATGTTAAATATACCAAGTGGTTAAAGGCAATGCACAAAATACAAGGTTGTACATGCTATTACCAGTTCCAAGAGGACCGTGGGCATATTTATGTATGGTTTTGTGTTGGGATAAAAAATACATAGAGATGTATTGGTTCATTTTTTATTGTTGTAGATATGTATTCTAAGATGGTTCATTTTATTTCATGTATAAAAACTAATGATTCCAATAGAGTTGCATAATTACTTTTTAAGGATGTTTTGAGATAGTATAGTGTTCTAAAAATCATTACATTAAATAGGGTAAAATTTTATAAGTAATTTTTTGAGGACTTTATGGAACAAGCTAGGAACTAAGATACAATTCAGTAGTACATACCACCCACAAATAAATGGACATACATAATTTGTAAACATGATATTGGGAAATTTGTTGAGATGCATATATGCAGATAAGCCTAAGAAATGTGACTTAGCTTTACCACATGAGAAATTTTCATCTAATAGTTTAGTAAATAGATCAATAGGAAAATCACCATTTCAAATTTTTAATGAGATAAATCATATGGATCTTTTAGATTTGGTACAGTTACTAATTATAGAACAAGTTAGTGATGATGTATAAGCATTTATAGATCATATACAACACTTGCAAGAAGAAGTGCTAAGAAATCTATTTACAATTATTACAATTTTTTATTTCTCTCTATGTTACACATGACTCTTTCTTTTAGATGATAGATATGATATAAATTTTTTCACATAAAGGATGGGGCATGTATTTATATAATGGTTACTATTTTACAAGATGTTACAAATATCAATAATTATAAAGTGGTACCATATGTTTGCTTATTTGGATATGAATAAAAATATTTATTTAAGATATGGATAAGTGGGATCTAGTTTTTGGAGTTTCTTAGAGCTTAGGAGGGGAAATTGCAACCCAATAAAGTTTAAGGTTTCATTTTATTTGTTTATTGGTATGACTAATTAAAGCCAAAGATAATTTAAAATATTTAAAAAAAAGGCTTATTTGCTCCTTTGCTTAATTTCCATTAATTTTTTTTTTTTTTAGGTAAGGGTAAATGTATGAGTCTTGAAAGGACCCATAACATTTTAGAATGGAGAAAAATAAATAAAAATAAGGCTCACTTATAACTCCTATGCCTATAAAAAAAATAAGGGTAAAAAAAACAAACAAGTAACATACAACTTTTGATTAAAAAACACTCTTCAACTTTCATTCTACTAAAAATCCATGATCAGTCAACAAACAAGTGGTAAACCAAATATTAGAATTATTTCCAAATAGTTCTCAATATATCCTACATCCTTCAACAATCCTTCTAACAAGGATATGTGAAACTTAAAATGAATAAACAAATGGTAATGTACTTTCATAATTTTTTCAAAATAGTTTAAAATCTAGTTTATAGCCTTCAACAACCCTTCTAATAGGGATCTGCAAAATTAACAAAACTACATTCCTCCACCTCTATATTGGGAGTGTAGGATCACATTAGTTGGATCTGAGACCTTTTTTAGACTACCTATTTTATTATGGAGAACAATCTAGTTCACCTTATCGTCAAGACTTGAATCAGGGAAAAATGGAATAAAAACTATAATGGAATAATCTTCCTTGAGATTTTTACTTGAAACATAATTGATAATAAAGCCTTTGGTTCTTTTGTATATTATTTATAAAAATGGTTAATCTCATTAGGGTGGTCAAAACTTCTAGATAAAGGATCCTCCCTTGGAGTATATATAATTTATTCTAGGACTAAAATTTCTAAACTCAGTTCCTTCTATAGAGTTATAGCTCCATCCACTATAAATTTTTTGGGAAGGGATTATTTCCAACATGAATTATCATATTTTATTTTTACACTATTGTAGTTCAATGTTAAGTGACATATCTATAAACATATATGGTAAAGGAAGGTTAACCCCTCATACTCTAAGGATTATTTCCTAGATCGACTCTAATTTTTAGATCAATTATTGTTGAAAATATTTGGAGATATCAATACCAACTAGGATTTGAGAAAAGGTTGTGTGATAAAAATTTAAAGTATAAGAGTCTATAAAATTTTACTCACATAGATTATCTCCAAGGACTTTGAGGTAGGAATCTAGCTAAAATTGCAAATGAAGATGTGATAATCTAGCCCAAATAGGCTTGTACTGAAGGACTAAAAAATGTGATTTAAAGATAGGTAATATATTTTCAACATAATTAGGTCCTACTCCTATGAACAACACCCATATAAAATAACATTAATATCCTCAATAAGATAAAATAATAATAATAATAATAATAATAATAATAATAATAATAATAATAATAATAATAATAATAATAATAATAATAATAATTTCTTTGCACAAGTACAAATTTCTAATTTATATTTAATAATAGGTCTTTATAACTTTTCTATGGAATTGTTTAGATCTAAGAAGCATGGATAATAACTAATAAACCTATAGGTAACTACTCTACTTATGATCCATTATATTTTTTTAATCATCACATCAATTTCATCCTCATTATAAGTAACTCAAAGGGTATTTTTTAAAGGTTTCAAGGGTTTAATCCCATATTTAATAGCTAGATTAGGAGGGGAAACTACTTAAAAAACTATTTAGTAGATGTAGTATCCTTCCCAATATTTCAAATATTTACCTAAATCCATTTATAATAACCCCATTTAATTGAAACCATTCAATGTAGTTTCTTATTTTGGTTCACTTCTTTGATAGTGTCATTCAAAATTATAGGCTTGAGAGAAGTTTCGCGTAGCTCATCTAGCTCCCTTATCATCAAATCCCCTTGTCTCAGATTAAATATTCTTTCCACAGCCATATATTATTCGTTGCCTTCAAATGTTGTTGCTTTAAGTTAAAATCCCAATTCTACTACCTTCTAGTTGCCTACCAATTTTACTACTTAAGTAATGATTGGGCATGAAACCATAAGAACTAGAGAGTCCCATATTTTTTTATAAACTACTATTATATCTATTATTTTTTCACTTTGTTTATTTAGATATATTTTATCATATTTTTGGAAGATTGATCTAATTGTAAACATTCACCTTTCTTTATGGTACATTCAAGTTTCTAACTTTAAATATTTCATTATGATTTAAAGGATAAAATGTTTTCCAAACACTTTCAGGTATCCACTTATTTGTTTTAATTTTATATGCATAGGTGCACACACGCACACACGCACACACACACACACACACACACACACACACACACACACACACACACACACACACACACACACACACACACACACACACACACACACACACACACACACACACACACACACACACACACACACACACACACACCCTAAAGTGTATTATGTAAACACCTAATTTATGTACAAGTCATATGGTTAAAGTGATTTTGTCATATTTTCATACATTTTGGTCATTTTCTTATATTTGCCTCCTATTTGAACACTTGCATTCACATTGGACCCTTCATAGACTTTCCTCAAGTATATTTTATTCTAATCACTATTAGATTTACTAGATTTCTAACCTCATAATTCAATCATTTGTCCTGTAGTTCATTTTGGTCTCCATTTCATATTGGTTTTGCATTAACCATTTTCAAAGCATCTTAAAACTTGTCTTGACCTCTTCCAAAATATTCTCAAACTATTCAAATCATTTATGGGTCCTTTTCACCACTATGCCATGTTTTAAACTACTATTATAACTATTAGTTTTTCACTTAGTTCATTTAGTTATATTTTATCATATTTTTGGGACATTGATATAATTATAAACATTCACCTTTGTTTACAAGTACATTCATTTTGTTGACATTAAATATTTCATAATGATTTAAAGGATCAAACATTTTCCAAACACTTTTAGGTATTCACTTATTTTTTTAAAATTTATATGTACACACACACACACACACACACACACACACACACACACACACACACACACACACACACACACACACACACACACACGCACACGCACATGCACACGCACACGCACACACACACACATGCACGCACGCACGCGCACGCGCACGCGCGTGTGCCCCACACACACACACACACACACACACACACACACACACACACCAAAGTGGGCATTATGTAAAAACATAATTTATATAAAAATCATGTGGTTGAAGTGATTTTGTCATGCTTTCATACATTTTTTTCATTTCCTTATATTAACCACTTATTTGTACACTTTCCTTCACATTGGACCCTTCATAGCCCTTCCTCAAGCACATTTTATTCAACCATTTTCAGAGCATCTTGAAATTGGTCATGACCTCTTTAAAAATATTCTAAAACTATTCAAATAATTTGTGGGTCTTTTGCACCACGATGACATGTTTTAAACTACTATTATAACTATCAGTTTTTCACTTGGTTCATTTAGTTATATTTTAGCATATTTTTTGGACATTGATCTAATTATAAACATTCACCTTTGCTTATAAGTACATTCAAGGTTTTCACATTAAATATTTCATGATGATTTTAAGGATCAAAGTTTTCCAAACACTCTCAGGTATGCACTTATTTATTTTAATTTTATATGTATACGTACACACACACATTAAAGTGGGAATTACGTAAACACCTAATTTATGTACAATTCATGTGGTTGAAGTTATTTTGTCATGTTTTCATACATTTTGGTCATTTTCTTATATTAACCACTTATTTTTACACTTATATTTAATAATAGGTCTCTATAACTCTGTTACATAGTTTTTCAGATCTAAGGGCCATGGATAATTGATAATAAACCTATAGGAAAATCCTCTACTTATGATCCTTTATTTTTTTTGGATCATTGTATCAAGTGTGTCCTCATTAAAAGTAACCAGAAGGGTAGTTTTTAAAGGTTTCAAGGGTTTAATCCCATATTTATTGGTTGGATTAGGATGGGAAACTACCTCCAAAAAGTATTTAGTGGATGCAATATTCTTCCCAATATTTCAAAACCTTACATGACTCCCTTTAAAATAACTCCATTTACTTAAAAACACCTAGGTTAGTTTCTTGGTATGGTTCACTTCCTCCAGAGTGTAATTCAAAGTTACATTCTCAAGTGAATCTTCCCCTAGCTCATCTATCTCCCTTATCATCAAATCCCCTTGCCTCAGATTGAATCCACCTTCCACAACCATATAATCTTGGTTTCCTTCAACTATTGTTCCTTTAAGGTAAAATCCCAATTCCACTACCTTCTAGTTGCCTTCAAATAATACTAATTAACTGGTGATTGGGCATGAAACCCTAGTAGCTAGAGAGTCCCATAGATTGTTATAAACTACTATTATAACTATTAGTTTTTCACTTAGTGCATTCAGTTATATTTTATAATATTTTTGGGACATTGATCTAATTGTAAACATTCACTTTTGTTTACAAGTACATTCAAGTTGTTGACAATAAATATTTCAAGGTGATTTAAAGGATGAAAAGTTTCCAAACACTTTTAGGTATACACTTATTTGTTTTAAATTTACACACACACACACACACACACACACACACACACACACACACACACACACACACACACACACACACACACACACACACACACACACACACACACACACACACACACACACACACACACACACACACACACACACACACACACTAAAGTGGGAATTTTGTAAACTCCTAATTTATGTACAAGTCATGTGGTTGAAGTGATTTTGTCATGTTTTCATACATTTTTGTTATTTTCTTATATTAACCACTTACTTGTACAGTTTCATTCACATTGGAGCCTTCATAGCCTTTCCTCAAGAACATTTTATTCTAACCATTTTCAGAGCATCTTGAAATTAGTCTTGACTCTTTAAAAATATTCTCAAACTATTCAAATCATTTGTGGGTCCTTTGCACCACTATCCCATGCTTTATTATGCATTTATTGTTGGGTTTAATAGTTTTCCATGGTAAGCCTACACACAAATGCATTCCAATTTGAATTTAAATATGCCTATATACACACATGTACCTGAATCCATATATTATCTCCTACAAGCTATTCACTTTCATGCATATTAAGTATATCTATCACACACATCTCATTGAATTCACATATTATATAATTACTCCACTTTTTATCTAATAAAGGATTGCAGATACATATTTGTACCAAAAAGATGAATACATTAGTCAAAGATCATATAGTTCTATTTTTTCACAAATGGGTAAAAGGTGGAGGCCTATCTCACATTCAGATAGGTCCAATAGAGCTACATTGAGCCTTGATTCTGATCACTAATGTATAGATAAATCCACACTTAAATGGCATGGACCAATAATTATTTACATGTTATTGATGTATTGTTAAGGTTTAAAACTAGATTAGGGTTAAATTAAAAGAGAAATGATTGTGATATAAATGAATCATTTTGCTTATTCGAATGGGGTTTTTGAACATATAATTCATACATAAGTCTTGAAAATATTTCCAACACTAGGAGTTTATAGAGCCATTTTGTATCCTTTTTCATTGCTTTCAATACACCCTTCCAATTCTTGATTTCATTTCTAATCACTTCCCTTTTTAGAATAACTCGAAACTAGTCATCATCTTAGATGTTTTTTACCTTTTTGAAGTTATGTTACATCATTCCAAAACTTTTTTTTAATATTTCAGATACCATCATAACTTGGGTAAGTCAGAAATTAAGTATGCATCTCTTTATCTATTCATTTCATATTTAAATTTTTAATTTATCTAGGTATAATCAACCAATATTGAGTAATTTATACTTCTATATAATTTTTTTGTATTTTGATCAGATCAAAATTATCCCTTCATATTAGGTAATTTGTATAATTTTTTTAACACTTGAGAACCCTCCACATAAAGTAATAAGAATTTTATCCATGTTTTTCCTTTTTTTTTTTAAATACTTTTATGTTTTGCATATATTTCTAGATAAGGATAGTTAGCTAAAAGTTTAAATATACATTTAGATTCAAGGAAAGTCAAAAATTTAAATATAATTTCATTTAGTTTTTTTTGGGATGGATCTCATAACCCTATTTCAAAGATCCCATTTTGGTTTAACATTGTAAAAGAAAATTGTAAAATAATGTTTTTTCTACCTTATATTTGTAAACAATTTTCTAAATATGGAGAATGGAGCATTTTCTCCATACTTGAAAGTGATTTCAATCCATTAGAATGTATCATATCTTCAAGCACATTGTCAAACAAATTGAAATCCCTTATAGACCGTCATTAAAAAAAATTATTTTCTTTTTGTGAAAAATTGTACAAACAACTTTGGTTACCCACGAAGGTTATCTTGAGATAATATAAGTACACTAAAGTAAAATTCTATGAATATTAATAACATAATTAAGTTTTAAGTCTTTTTTTTTTCTTTTCTCTCTCTTTTTTTTTTTCTTCTCCTCCCCAATAAGGCAAAAGGTGAAGGTTTTTGAAGCTCCTAGAACATTATACAATGGAGATAAAAATGAGTACATAGAGTTTATGTGGGACACCTCTTCAACGGTAAATAAACAAGCAAGACAACTTAATGCGAGGGAACAAAAACTTGATGTACCAACTAGCAGACATTACCTTTTTCTAGCAACCCAGTTACCATCAGGTAATCTTTCCTTGAAACTTTCACCACACTACATTGATTTAAATTGTCTTCTACAAAACTTCTGCTCGAATGCCCTCTTGAGTGTGGAATATTAAACCATAACTCTTCTAGACTTTGTTTTTTTTAACCTTGGTCTATTATTCCGTGTCTTTTACTGCTTCCATTCGGTCCGGTAATGTGTTTTCAACTAATTTACGGGGTTGAGATTTATCTTCTGCTGATAAATTTGTTCAGCCCTGAATATATCACATTCAAAATTCACTTCAGTAGAGGTATCTAGTTTAAAGGTTTTTAGATCAGGGTCTGAACTCTTCTTTGAAATGACTGGATTTACCAACAGGTCTCCCTCAGTCTGAAACGGGCTCTTAAGGTCATCATTTTGCACAATATATTCGATATCATCCGAAGATGATGCTAAATCCTCACTATAAGTTAAATACCCTTACGCGGGAGTTTGCGTGTTATAAATTATAAATTCTTGAAATCTTGAAATTATTTAATATGAATACATACATTAAGAGGCGACCATCAATTATTAAGGCTTTAAGATATGAATTTTAAACACGTGATACATTTATGTGTAAGTCTTTCATACAGTTGAACAAAAGGGATTCAATATCAAAAACAAGCTTTAAGATTAAAGAATTGCATATTTATATTATGAATTCTTGTGAAATTTTGTTTAATTTTTTACACTGTTTTGTATTAACCAATGAATTATTTAAAATTTAAAATTCATTATATTATAATATTTGAAATACTAATATTAATTGAAGGAAACATTTCAAATGGTAGAAGGCTTGGTTAAACAGTCCACTTGATTAAACGTTTTTGAAGTCTTTTTCATTTGAATTTTTATTGGGAAGACTTTTCATTTGGATATTTTAAAGCCTTTGGAGTCCTTTTCATTTGGAGATTTGAGTTTTTTATTTGGTGTACCTGGGGTGATATTTTGAAGTCTGTTTCATTTGGATGATTTTTTTGCAGCCATTTCCACGATTAGTATCCTTTTTGAAACACTTCACTTTGTCGGAACGCTCCACTTGGTTTTCAATGAGGCGGTGGGGGCGACGTAAAATTCGAATGGCATTAGCCTGAAGTTTTAGCTTTAGATGCAGGGGATTTGCCGCCCTGCGTTTATTGGTTGGTGAAATTTTCCATTTGGAATAGTGGTAGGCGGTCAATATTAGACTTATAAAAAAGAAACCCACGATATTAGACTTTCCTTTCCTGCCATTCTATTCAAGGACAACCAGGTAAACTGAATCCCCACAATCCAATCTTATCATTATATTCCTGTAAGTGATAAGAGTCTTTTATTTGCAGTTGGAATGGATCAAATTTTTGTACTTGAAAAGGCCAATTGTTTCAACAAAAATAATACCCAACGGAGAAGGAAATGCAGAGCAGTCTGTGGTTAGTAGAATTGGAGATTATCATGCCAATGTTTGGGACAAGGATTTCTTACAGTCTCTTTCATCGCCATTTGGGGTTAGTCATAGTTATATTCACTATTTAATATTCTACGTTTGAAAGTAAATAGATATATGTTCACGTTGAATCCCGTGAGTTAATATTAGTGAAGCCCACCAACTAGTTTAGAAGCTCAAGCTTAATACCCATTTTTTTCCTTTCATAGTTTAGAAGATCAAGCTTAATTCCTTTTTGTTGATTACGCTTAGTTTTTTCCAAAGCTAAAACACAAATTTCTCCTGTCTGATGCTTAACAGGCATCTTCATACCGTGAAATGGTGGAAATGTTGATCAAGGAGATTAAATTTGACGTATTTAATGGTTTTCTTGGAGATGGCGAAATTAATCCTTCCCCATACGACCTGCTTGAAAGGTTTTCAATCGTTGATGTTGTGTAACGACTGGGAATTGATCGCTATTTTGATAAAGAAATCAAAGCAGTTTTGGATTATTGTTCCAAGTATGTATGATAATATTTTTATTATTTTGTTCTGTTTTTTTTTTTAATAGTTTGTATCACTTTGTTATATTTAATTTTTGGTAACCAACAGGCAGCCAGTTGGCTTCTAGTCAGCGGCCATTAACATGAGTCAATTGACTCTCAAAATATTTAATCAACAAATAAGCTGCTTAGATTGTTATCTCCTCTTGCTAGACATCTATAGCAAGAGAGATTTTATATATATTTATATATATAATGGTAACTGACTAAATATGTGCCTTACACTACTAGATACTGGAATGAAAAGGGCATTTCTTGGGGCAGAGAAAATGCCATTGCTGATCTCAACACTACTGCTTTGGTATTTTGAATTCTCAGGATCAATGGGTATCATGTATCTCCAGGTATTGGTTTCAGTTGTAACAGTAGACAAATAGGGGATGCAGTGTTTATGTCTGGGATTTTTATTTCTAATATGATATCATGGATTAAACAGATGTATTTCAGAACTTTAAAGATAAAAACGGCCAATTCCTCGACCTTGGGCCTACCAAGGAAGATGAGAACCACTTAAGACGTATTTTGAGTTTATATCGAGCCTCGGAGATTTCTTTTCCGGGAGAGAATATCATGAGAAAGGTTAAAGAATTCGCCTGTGGATATCTACAAAAAGCACTCCAAGAAAACCAGCATTTGAAAGACAAATCCCAACTTCTAGCAGAGGCAAACATTCCAATCATTTTTTTGAGTTTTATTTTTAATTTATTTGGTCATTATTTTAATCATTTTTGTTAAACTACAATAATAGATAATGAGGTCTTAGGGTTATTAGTGTACGTAAAAACGAAAATGGTACAATTCAAATTTGATGTTTATTACTTTGTTATTAAAAAGTTTAGAAATTTATTTTAGCCAGAGGAAATTTGAGGAAAATATATTGGAGTGGTTAGTTATTATGAAAGTTTTTCAATGGAAAAATTATGTAACAAATGTAAGATAGGTATCTCGATGATTTTTAGATAAACATATTATAATTAGTATGTTAAAAACCAAATCATAATTATATTTTTCTCTTTTTGCAGGTTGAGTATGTTATGAATAATCTTTGGAGATGCAAGGTTCCAAGATGGGAGGTATGGAACTCTATCCAAATATTTAGACAAGATATTAATACTTGGATGTTGATGGAAGGTATTTATAAGTAATTCCAAAACACTACCCCATACACTAGCCTCCTCCTCTATGACTTTATACTTTGATTTTTATTTTTATTTTTGTTGAAATACTTCTAAATACATATTTCAAGTTGGATCTGCCTCTTTAATACGTCTTGGAATTCCTTTAAGAACTCAAAAATCCTCACTCATTCATATAATTTTTTAATTTATAACTCAATACCAATAAGTATGGTCTTATTCAAATCTTATATTATGGAAACAAAATGTCCTACACTAACATAGTGTAATAATTGTTTCTTTCAGGATGCCTAGTGAGAGCTGCAAGAAGATTTTAAATCTAGCAATATTGGACTTCAATATTCTGCAATCCCAACATCATAACGAGCTAAAACATTTAGCAAAGTAATACAACTATTATATTTTTTCATATTTATTACAATCATATCAAATTAATTGTGTTCCTAGTATTACAGAATGGTAATATTGTGGAATTTCATGTTTGTCGTGATATCGGATGGTGGGATGAGGCTACTATGAAACAACTTAGTTTCTTTAGACATCGACATGTGGAGTATTACTATTGGTATACATGTGGATTGTATGAGCCTGAGTATGCTGCAACAAGACTTTGTTATCTAAAAATTGGTACCGTCATTACTGTTATTGATGATATTTTTGACACTTATGGAACCATTGAAGAGCTCATACCCTTTAGGGATGCTTTGATTGAGTAATCTATTTAGAATTTATTATTATCAACCCTTTACCTAACAATGTAATTCTAATTCATGGACACGTAATGTATTTGTTTACCTATAGATTAAATGAATTTATTCATTTATATTTTGATGTTCAGTTGGGATATGTCAATGATGGACCATCTACCAGACTACATGCAAATTACTCTCCAATTTTCCTACAAAACATACATGGAAATAGCTATTGAAGCAGAGAAGATACATGGTCCCTGTGTGCAAAAATGAATGCAGGATTATGTAAGTTATGGGATTAGATTTGACTTCACACTAGTTCAACATGGTTACTACTTATTTATAATTGTTTATGTGCTTAGTATTGGCTTGTGGAGACTTGGATTTCTGAAAGTGGTTGTATTTTTTGTGGTTTCGTGGATTTCCCTCAAAAAATTTGCTAGGAGTGTGATCTCTTTCCAAATGCAAATTTTAAGTAAATTATGTTTTAAATTATGGCATGATCTCAATTACATTAAAGTTTAAAAATTTATAAAATTAAAATTATTATTTTATGGTTTTTTAAAATTGATTTTAGATTGCTATAAATCTAAACTTATATTTTATATCTCATATCATAGTGGAAGGTTCTTAAATGGCAGAATTTCAAGATGTTGTTTGGATTGCTAATGACTATCATCCAACATTGCCTAAATATTTAAATAACTTAACATCTTCAGTTGTTCCTATGGTAACATTATTTTCCATGCTTTTAATGGATACCTATCTTCCAGATGACATTTTGGAAAGAGTTTATAATTTTGAAAGTAGTGTAAACTAGGGATGTCGATTAATTGATGACTCCAAAGACTTTTTGGTACCTATCTACTACATTCCAATGAAATTTGAGTTATTATTTAGAATAATTATCTCAATTAAACTACTATTACATTTTATATTAATTATATGGTTGACTAGAAAATATGTTACATGATACCTTTTATCTCATCATTGTTGTTGAAGGATGAACAAGATCATGGAGAGACTGGTTCATGGATAGAGTGTTATGTAAGAGATAACCCTAGAACAATAAGGGAGCAATATTTAGATCATATTAGCATGCTTATTGAGTTAAACGTAGAAGAATTGAATAAGAACCTTTTGTTTTATGATCATGATATACCAACTTCTTTCAAGATATTGTATTTTGATTCGTTATATAGATTTTCGGCTTTCATTTGGAGGGATAAAGATGTATTTTCACATTCACAAAAGGGTACTAAAGATGACATAATGAAAATTCTTATTGAACCAATACCTTTCTATATTGGAAGAGAGAAAATTAATTTTATTTCATATGTTCTTCCTCTTCAAATTTTGTTTTGTGAGCCCACAAAGCAAAATTTTGAGCAAGTAAAATGTATTTGGAAGATATGAATCACAAGACAATCCATTGAATGATAATTTATGTATATCTATTTAATAATAATAATAATAATAATAATAATAATAATAATAATAATAATAATAATAATAATAATAAATAGATTTCAAATGTATATAGTCTCTTTTCTAATCAAAAAAATGTTATAGTTTTCTTTGAATATTACTTTTATTTACTTTGATATATACATAATATCCAATGATTTCAAGTACACAAGTCAACTTTAAAGGTATTCATTTTATGATATAATTATTTTATTGACATGATAATATAACATTTGAACTGATAATTTTTTAATTTTTTAATTGAAAAATCATTTACACATATGTTAATTAAAATGAATGATTAAAATAAATCAATGGTTTATAATAAAAATGATAAAATTAAATCAATTATTTATAATAAAAAAGTATAATTTGATATTTATTGATCATAATGTGTGAATCTTAACCAAAAAAATTAAAAAAAACCCAATGGATGAGAAAATGGATCATTCTTCGAAAAGACAGAGTCTTAGGAAAAGGGATCCACCAAAGATAAATGTAATTCCACCCAACCATCCTTCCCATCTTATTTCCGAAGAAAAAGAGGAACTAGAAAAATTAGTATGAGTAGAGGATGAGCGTACACAAAAACACCCAACACCTTTGATAGATAAAAATCCCATTAAGAATGTCCAACAACAATTTTTTCACAATAAATGGACTCTAATTCCCCACTAAATAGTGAGGGGGGATTAAAAATGTTAAAATAAAAATATTTGATGTTTCACCAAACAAAACATATGGATCAAACCAATCCTATTTCCTAATGATACCTCACTACACTCTATGGAAAAGAGATAGAAAATATTATAAATACAATATCAAATAAAATAGATAATATCAAATAAAATGGATAATGCATTTAATTAGTATATTTTTAAACTTAAAAAAATAACACCACAAAACTATCACAATCTTGATTCAACATCAATAAGAATAATTAATATTTAAAATGCAACAAACAGATTATTTTGTTGACATTAAGTACATGTGAAGAGTTATGAAATAATGACAACACCTTAATTAAATATTTTAAATGATACACAAATGGATATTAATTAAAAGACCTAACAATTACATAATCTCAGTGAAATCTATAAAAGAGATGAATTTAAAATTCTAAGGAAAAAACTCCTTAAGACAAAGCATAACTACTCAATATAAAACACAACAAAATAAAATGAAAAATCAAAGTGGTAGAATATAGATTGGGCTCTTATATATGTAAAATTCTTTTTTGGTCATCAATACAAATAGAATTTAGCAAGTAAAATCCATTAGGACATGCCAAATCATTTGCACTTCATGACCCAACACTTAATATTTAGTTTCGCAGAATGGTGCTCATATTCTTTTTTATCTATTTTAGGTGGGGTAGCAACTGCAGACTATGAATATATCATTGGGGAGCTAGTTATAAATTTGCCTTCAACCAATGGTATGTTTTCATGTGTTGATTTTAACTAATCACGGGCAATCCTTTATTCTTTATAATTTTTCCTCTTTTATTTTATCCTCAGGGAACCACTGGAACTATGGTTTGATTTATATTTAAAGGTCAAAGCAACTATAAAAATATTAAAATGTGTGTTTTAAGTTCTATTTTGAATACTACTTGTAGTTAATTTATTAGGAAACGTGGAAAACAATTGGTGATTGTAGGTCAAGGCTTCAAAAATATTAGAACTAATATCTTTCAATGAATTATCTACTTCAATATTAAATGTTTGGATTTGAGATACAACAACATTAATAATTTTCGGGGCTTCTAAAAGGTTAGATACAATTTGGGTGATATTTTTTGAATATGATTTTATATCTATTTCCTCATATTTAATGACGTAAATTTTCTATAATAATTTTATTTTATTATTAGTTTTTTGATAATTCTTGTTTAGGATATCATTGATTTAGTGAAAAAATCAAAAGTTCCAAGGATTTATTTCTAATATATTAGTTTTTCAGTCTCTTTCATTTTTTCTAACTTTTTATTCTTCATGTTATTCTTTTAAGTTTGAGATAGTTACGATTGACCATTTGATACCTTGATCTTGTTAGAGTATTTAAATGCTCATACAGTTTTGTATAATTTAATATATATTTGTAATATAATTTTTTTTATATAAATAAATATTAATTGGTACATATTTATTCATATTTTATTATTAAAAAAATTATTATCAAAATATTTAACTTAATTAATTTTGGTTTTCAATACAAAAATTATTGTCTTAAATCAAACTTATTTTAACATTAATTTATTATTCAAACACTACTTTAGACTCAAACATAAATTAACTAATTTTGGTTTTCAATACAAAAATCATTGCCTTAAATCAAACTTGTTTTAACATTAATTTATTATCCAAACACTACTTTAACCTCAAACGTAAAAAGTTAGTGGGTAGGTTAAAAATTTTAAATAAAAATTATTATAACAATCAAAAATGCAGTAATGCTACCTGATCAAATTAGTGTGTTATATTTTTAAGCTTTCTTTTTATTAAGTATTGTTTATCTATTGCACACCCGTTTGTATTTATAGCTATCTTGGAACCTATCTAAGAATATAATATATCCCAGAACCATGCCTTATTCCTAAGTTATGCTTGTTTGAAGTAACAGAGACAAAAATAAAAATAAAAATAAAAATGTGTCATAATTAGTTGGTGTCAATTTATTTTATTGTTTTAAATTGGTGGGGATAAGCTTTCCACTATAAAATTGTTGAGTTATAGGATCATAATGACTAATTATTCTATGATTAGTAGGTTTCAGTGAAATTTTACTATTCGTATTAATGTAGTACTACTAACACTTGGCATCAACCTATCAAAAATCATGCATGACATTCATGGGATAACCTATGAAATTTTATTTGAGGCTTATTAATTTTTTAGATTGAGAGAACTATAGATGAGAGAGGGGAGTTCAAAAGAGAATGATATTGGAAAAGTGAGAGGTAAAATAGGAAGAGGGAACATTTATAGATAGTACACTAGAAAGTAGACTAAGGAGATATAATGTATGGGATGGTCAAGTATAATTTATGGTCATGGTAGGGAGGGGTGGATGGAGTGGGAATGATAGTGATCCCAAGATTAGAAAGGGTGTAATTGAAGGTCAAATAAATTATGAATTAATGCAATAAATATTGGTAGAAGGGTTGAAATTAATTATTCATAAAGAGATAAAGATGGAAAATTGGAAATACATTGTACTAGAATGTACATGGAATGTAGTTGTAAAATATTAGCTAGAGTAATATAATGTTCATAATTATATGCAGGGGAAAAATATGTAAAGGAAAGAAAAAAAAAATGGGAGTATTTATACAGCACAATTTAATATAAATAGGCACACGAAAGCGACACAATGAAAAAAATTTAATAGGCATTATAGTACAATCTTAGTAGTGGAAATTCTATACATATCATATCTAATTTATATTCCAAGAAATTTTGACATATTAATCTTCCTACATGTATGTTAGTACATACATTAGGATCCGTGTGGGCTAGTCCATATAAATTTATGAGAGATGTGTCATGCAGGATCTTTTCTACTACCACCTTAATATCACAAAAAAAAATGTATTTATATTCTTGTATTCCAATTCCCCCCTTTAGAACATCTTCTCCCTTTCTACAACACAAATCTGATTTCATCAGCCATGCTAATTATGTCTAATAACAACCCATGTTTTGCAGAGATCATCAACCATTCTAATGACATATTTTTTATTCATAATTATTTGTATGCCATCAATAAGTTGGTGATGGTGACTAAAATGAGTTTTTGATTTTAAAATTTTATCTGTATTTATAGGGTTCCCTTTTGTCATTTTTCATAAAAGATAGATAATTCTATCTACTTGCACTCACAATCCCACTTTCTAAAGATGAAGAGGATTTAAGGTTAATAGTAACATACCCTAAGGAATAGAATATAATATAAATTAATTTAAGATATAAATAGTAGGATCCATACATAAGGGATTTACCAAGTCTTTAGATATTCTAACTTTAGTTTAATTAGTTCTTTTCTATGCATCTTAGCTTCACTTAAAAAAATATCACAAACTGTTACAAGCCAATGAGAGATTAACGTGTTGATAAGAAAGCCAAAGGTATGTATTAATAACCTAAATATGTCTTTCTTTTGTACTTTAGTAAAAAATTGGATTTTTTTGGTTTCATGTATCAATTAGTATGATATAGCACAAGCTTGTTACTTTATTTTTAGTTT
>JARHVA010000602.1:3677500-3690000 GCA_037957365.1 Torreya grandis
ATCATACTTTCAAGTTGACTACATAGTTTCAAGTGAAGAAGTGTCATTGGTGAGTGCAACTCAAACCTTGCAAGCTAATACATTAGTCAACCTCAATTCAACTGCTCTTCTTTTTTGGATTGTGTATTTTCCCCTTTTCTATCTTGTTCCATAGTTTGTGCATCCTCTAGCTAGAAAGTTTCCTAAATTTACACAAGAGAATATGGAAGTAGCATGCTAATAATTTCTCCATCACCACAATACATACACTTCCACTGATTTATTCAAGAATCAAGTTGGAGTTATTTTAATTTTTAGTATTTGTGTTCTTTGTTAGATTATATTTAGTATAACTTTTTATTTTAATTATATTTGTTTTTCACAAAAGAGAAAAGAAATAAATTTGATAGTGAAATTAATCTATTTATTTTCATTTATCTTTGCTACCAAAAAAATAGTTAGTTTTAATTTATGCTTGCATTTAATAGATTAGTTTCATTTCAATTTAGCAATACATATTGTCAATCATTTTGATAAAAATGATCCTAAAAAGTCTTCAATTCAATTCCAACCAGGACAAATTTTATTTTATTCAGGATCTAAGTAAACTTCCTATATTTTAACAATCACCTAGGCAGACATAAAATCATAGACAATCATAGGTGCATGCATTAAGTTAGTGGATTGTTTATCTTACTTGTTTAGAAGAGTTAAAAGTATTTTAATTCCTCTATTTAAAAAAATAAAATTAGAACTTGTATCTTTTACTTCCATCCTATCAGTTCATTAGAAAAACATTGTTTTCTAGCAAATCAAAAAGGTTTAAAATGTAACCTAATTTGTTTACAAGAAAATTCATATAATGTGTTTCATTATTGTTATTTTAAATCAGATATATTATCATACTACTTTCACGCATATAATAAACTTATGAATTTATTTATTTTCACATAAAATAGTCAAAATAAACAAAAACATTTCATCAAGCTTGCACACAAATAATTCTAGTTAAAAATAAACATCTTGCATAATAGCATAGTTTTATTCTCTCTCACATTGCGTGCATATCAAACATTGAAAAGGATTAAAAAAAGGAGTTTTGATCTAATTTAATTTTGGTTTTGATATCCTTTACTTTTAGCACTTTATTTTCATCAAGCAAGTATTCATTTTTTAAGAACCTACAAAATCCCAAAAACAATGAAACAAATTAAAAATAGTGTCAAAAACCATGTTATTTCATGCAATCCATACCAAAATCCTTTCCAATCCATACAATAAAAAAATCCATACAAAAATCCTTGTCTATTACACAAGCAAAAACATCCACCATAATCCTTTCCCATCCATATAAGCAAACACATATTGATCCTTGATTCAACATTCTAGCAAGCACACTTTACAAGCCATTGACTGAATAAGATCACACACTTTTCCCTAGCTTCATCCTACTCTCTTTTGGATAACTCTTCTTGATAAATTAGTTCTTATCTAAAATTGTCTATTCCCTAGATTTAGATCACCTGGTTCCACCATAGTCACGCAGTCTAATATTATCACCAAGTTAAGACATGAGGTCTTTCAATCCACTACATTTCCATACCTTGTCATGGTGACCATAAATAATTTAAAAGAGTAAGAACACATTCTTGACCAACCTATCATTATCATTCCATATAATATGATATATTACTACAACATTATCCAATCTTAGTCACTCATCCATCCCATATCCTTCTCCTTGGGTCTAGCCTCATCTTATATCATTCACACTTAGTGGATGACACTAGCTGGGTAGATTCAACCCTACAAAGTAGATGTTCTCCCATGATTCATTCATCTTAATATCCCTCATTTTCCTACACCTAAAATTGACAAAAAAAACTTTTCCTTCTTGTGATATCAGAGACTGAAGGGCCTTAGAGCTTTGTCTCCACATAAATCGACACTTTCGATGATCACCAAAATGATGTTGAGGTATTTTGGTTCAATCATGAGAACCCATTACCACCATCTATCTTAAATCCCATTACACCCAACCATCAACTAAACCCTAGCCCATCCATTATGTCAATTGCCTCAATGATACCTTGCAAAGTTGAGTGCACATATCAGTGTGTGTTAATTTGTGTGTATATGAATTGGTGAACCTAATGTGAATTACTTTATATTTTTCATATCCATTTCTTCCTTTTCTCCCTTTTATCTTCTCCATTATCCTTCCTTCCATTTATTATGTAGGTATTCATATACCCCCATAATATGTTTGGATAGGATATTGATGGATACCTTGGCCTATTGGACTATAGGAGAAGCTATATTAGCTCTAGCAAAACTTTTTTGATGAGTTAGAACAACCCAAACTTTGACACTAACATTGAATACCAATCATATGTCTAATCCCTCCCTAACACTTAGGCAAGAAGTATAGTTGTCATCCAAGAGATACATGATGCATTTAAAAGCACAAGTAACCATCTTAACTCCAGTTCCATGAACCTTAAAAGTGGAGTTACAACCACTCCTTGCATGGACACAAGGCTATATATCATCTTGAATATACAAAACACATAAATCATTACCAAATAAAATTACTACTTAATAATGATTTGTCATTTAGAAGATGAGATCAACTACATACAAGTTGTTGTGTATCCTCCAGTATAAATAAAGATGCATGTAGCATGCTAATGGACACTACTGACATTGTTCCCATGGATCCTACCTTGAACCAACCCCTTCATGCTAATTTTTTTCATAGTTTCATTCCTCCTACATTAGAAACCCATGGATATAACACCAACATTGGTCTAGATCAACTCAGTTACACCCTAGTGGGTCATATACATGACCTAAAAAAAATCAATAATCTTTGAGCCAAGGGATGGGACAAAATCCCCTCGCACCCACCCATCCCTCTTTTCATCCCTTTAAAAAAATAATTTATCCCACACCAAAGCAACAAACCTACATGCTCCCACCATTAAAATAAAAAATGCAACCATAGATCCACATCTCTTACCAACCCCTCAAATATATTCTCATTCATGGGGTCCACAACCTTGATGTATCCAAATCTCATTCACCCCACCAAGTACCTAGTTAGACACTACTAGGGAATATGCATGTAATCTTTGCCACTACAAAATGATACAGAAACAACTAATCCACTAATATCCACACCTTTAATACACACACCTCTCACATATAACCACCACCTATAAATGGGGTATGACTCTCTCTATACGACACTAAGATACATGCAAACCAATTATGTACCACCACAACAAACCCTGTACACTTTACCCAAGAAATTCATGATGCCTCTTTCATCTCATAATGTCCCTCCATTCTTCCACATGTATTTAAAATGTAATAATCTAGATAATTATTTATTAGATTAATCCATGCCACCTTATCAAGATTATCCAACACCTTCAGGTGGCTATCAGAGTAACCCATAAATTACTGCACCTCTTCATTCCATCCTAATCATGATGGTGATATACTTTAACAACATCTGAACCTATGTTGAATAACTCAAGGAACCCCTCGACTTGAACATGTGAGGAGTCATTATCTAACATCCCTTATCGAATCTTCCTAAAATCAAAACAGAAGGGGACCCTAATGCACATGTAAAAACTTATGCTACCATTGTCAGAGAGTTCTTGCCTTGGATGGGGTTGTAGCAAAGATCTTCTCCAATAATCTTGAGGGGATAACACTTGAATGGTACTACTATCTCCTTGAAGGATACATACACTATTTTCACAAACTTATAGCTGAATTTGTTAAGGCATTCAACATGAAAAAATCCTAAGAACTAACATACAATATTTTTTCATATCAAACAAGAATACAATGAGTCAGCTACCCAATTCATTAAAATATGGTGGTAGGTCATGTATTCCTCTACCAATTCACCTAACATGAACCAATGAGAGTTATGTAATCTTTTCCTCCACTCCCTTAATAAGGAAACTATAGCCATATAAAATGTCAAAGTTGGTAGCTTGAGTGTGGTTTGTAACACCCAACCCATAGGTCCCTTTTGCATACTCTCATGGCCCTTCTAGACACATGTTTTCTTATTCCCAGTCATATGTGGACTTCTAAAACCTAATTTTAGCTTAGCTAGGTTGCATTTCCCATGCTAATTCCATCCCCTTAGGTCATACACCTATTGGACTATAGTGTTAAACCCTAGGGTGTCTAATTTCAACACTCTTATCCAATTGCATTTTTAAATCCAATGGTCATCTCCTTCTAGTTCTTATCCTTCATCTTGTTGACCTAGTGCAAATACATTTGACCCATGACCAATATAGATCTATAAAATCCCATTCAAAGTTCATTTGTAAGGGTTATAAAATATCACAAAAGAAAGCAAGAATACAAGTAATACCATTGAGACAAATTTCTCTATTCTCTTTATATAGCCATCCAATATAGCTACAAGCATATCCAAATCCTCACACAAGTCCCTAGCCACCTCAAGCACACCTAGTTTACAATTTTTTCATCCTCATAATATTATTTCATAAATCACATCAAGTGGGATAACTACATATGGCTTGATCTTTTTTACAAGTATTGGTATGTAGGCAGTGTGCCCACAAAATGGGTGTGGATACATGTTCAGTGTATCCTACACATACTAACCCCCCCTTCTTTCTCAATTTTGATCAAAGTAAAGTAAATTCTAAGGTTTGAAGACAAATCATCTCTACAAGGACTTCTATAGACTTTCATTAGTTGAGATTTCATAGGTAGGCTCACACAGGGACATCAAACAAAACCCAAAAAACTTATATCTCTACGAGTAGTTTGGACAATAGCGATAGAAAAAGACAATAGCATCAAACCCTAGGGTGTATTTTTTCAGTGCTCTTATCCTTTCATAAAACAAAATCTAGATCTTAATTTATGACACTATCCTGATTTTATATAGTAAATTCCACACCCTATCTCAACCATTTTATCCTATTTCCATCTAAGTCTTATTTTATCCCTAGTTATTGTTATTTATATAAAAGGTTAAAAATATAGTTAAATTATACAAATCAATAGTTAAATTATTGAAATATTATTTATTGATTTAGTCAACTCAGAACTTTAATTATATTAGGAATAAAATTATATTATTCTCAAAACTGTTAAATCATTTGGTGAACCCGACTTACTTTGTTTGCATACAAAAACCCTAAAAACCCTAGGGTAAATTCCTTGCTAATTTTTCCAATAATTTTTTGAATTTTTTACCTATATATTCAAATCATAAATTCACATGAATTTAAAACTCCATAGTAATTTTTAAAAAATCATTTTCTTGCAAACCCTAGTTGCATATACTAGGTTCATTTAAATTAAAAAAAAACAATATATTCTAGATTTTTTAACTACATATTTAAATAAAAAATTTGTATTAATTTTTAAAATTCCATAGTAATTTTTTTAAAAAAATTCTTTCAAACCCTAGTTGCATATACTAGGTCCATTTAAATCAAAAAAATTCTAATCTTTTTTGATTTTTTACCTACATATTTAAATAAAAAATTCACATTAATTTTTAAAATTTCATTGTAATTTTTAAAAATTATTTTTTTCAAAACCCTAGTTGTATATACTAGGTCCCATTGCTTTTGAGGTATCACCTTACATCTAAATCAAATTTCACATAAAAACAAAAATGTATCTCCTTTATTCAAAAGCATTTCCTGGAAATAATAAGGAGACCATACTCAGTCCTATCATCTACATGAATGATGAAGTTTGCCATATGTTAATACAAAGCTTCATTCTTTGAATTTCACACTTAATATTTATAATATGGGATGATATTAATAAATTTAGTGCTAAACATGTTATTATACCTCTGACCTAACCTCCCTTGGATCCTTTATCCCAAACCAAGTCATGTTGTATGGTCCATTTTTTCTTCTCCAAGTCACTATGCATTGCCAAAGATCCCAGTTGACACCCTTTTTCCCTCCACCACCTCGACCTATCGATTATCTTCACTCTCCTCACATAACTACTACTAGTCCTATAAAAATAGTAGATAATGTGATTACAGCTATTAATCGATGTGATACCATGCTTCCCCCACCTAGTCAAGAAGCCTTCCACCCTCCTATTCCTTCCCATTCTAGGCCTAACCTACCTGCATAGGTAGATCCACACAAGGCATATGATATTAATGATCATTTGAGAAACACACTAGCTAAGATTTTCATGTTAGAACTACTTCAAAAATCCAATTTATTCAAAGACATTCTTTATCAGGTACTCACTCAGAGTTTTATGCCCATTGATTTAGAGCCTTATTATTTTGTATCAGTGGTCAACACATTAAAAACCATGTAAGATGATATTTTTTTCAATCATGAGGACATTCCATCTCAAATATTTATTGATCAAAATTTACCACTATTCATACAAGCTCAAGTCAAAACCAACATCGTTAAGAGAGTTTTAGTTTATAGTGGTTCCAGACTTAATATATGTAATATTAAATTCTTACAGACCATGGGCATAGATATGGCATCCATGCAAAAATCATATAAGAATATTAGAGGATTTGATGATATACCATGATATACATTGGGCACCATTACTTTAGATATCATGGTAGGGCCCAAAACCCTCTCTACTTAATTCAAGGTCATGTCAGGTCCTCTTCATTATAATGTTTTACTGGGATGACCTTAAATACACATTATGGGGGTAGTTCCTTCTACTCTTCATCGATGTGTTAAGTTTCTCAATGAAGGATACCTATACACATGCCTAGAAGATAACCAAACATTTACATATTATATAATTATAGAGTCATCTTCGACTATTTCACTATATGAGACACCTCATATCATAGTTTAGTCACCACCTCATTGAATTTCTCTTGATCAGATACATACATATGAGCTAGGATAAACTAACACATCTCACACTCCTTCACTTATAGTTATGTCCTCAGCTCTAGATACTTAGTTAGTCATAATAAATTCATCCATTCAAATTACTTTATCAATCATAGTTTCTACACCTATTACAATTATACAGTCATCGATAGTAATTATAACAATACTAGTTGATTTTACCAATACAGCTTCTCTAATAGTTATAGTTACAAATTATCTCATAGCATCACCATCTTCTACTAATATAATTGATGAGACTCCCATATCATAGTTACCCCTTGTGGTAAATTCTGAGTTACCATATGTACATGATGTTTATACAAATTCCTAGGCTACTTTAGATGATGATATGACACCCACACTCATAGATAATTATTTGCGTGGATCAAGCTTTACACTAGTTAGTCTAGGAGAGTATTGATATGACTCTAGATCTCTAATTACACATCCTACATCACTCTTAGCATCTCTCACTACACTCTCAGGATATACTCCACATTTTCAGCCATAGACAAATCACTTGGCACATACAGTTCACATGATTACCTCTATGGATATAGAGCTAGTCATTCAGATTCAAGTAGGCAATGCACAACATCAGCCATAAATTATGCTACAGATGTTACTTAATCATGGATAAATCACACTACCTATATTAAAACATAGATTTATTAGTATATTATCATGGTAGGATGGTCACCTATTTTATCTCTTTCACTGAAGCATAGGCCATGACACTTACTCATGTACAGCTTTACAATAGAGATTGGATAAACTACAGGTTCAAGGTACTATTCAAATTACATCACCACCATCACCAGCTTCACCAATTAAAATAAAGCCATATACTACCAAATTTAAACATCCCAAAGGAGAATCAACATATTCACCACTAGAGTAATCTTCAGTTCACCTTCGGTAGGATGACACCATGTTTACAAAGTATATGACATACAATGATACTTATAATGATGATCTTGATGCATCTGATGATGGCCATGATCCCTTCCTCCATCTCCATTCCCAATGAGCTCCATCCTTGGACCCTTTACCCCCTTCAACCTAGTCTATTATGTCATTATGTACATATTGCTTTATTCATATGCTTATACATACTTTTCTTTTATCTAACTTGTACATAGTTTCTCAGCATTACTTGTACATAGCTTCTCATCAATTTTTTGTACGTAGTCTCCTAATGATTGATTGTACATAGCTTATATTCAAAATACCAAAAACATTCAAATATTTAAAAATCTATAAACATTCAAATAATTCAAAAACATCTCAATTATATGCATCATCCATGCTTTACATTTCTACTATCAGGATAGACTTACATTTGTTATTTTATGCTATTGTTTGTCAATTTATCTATATTACCATGCTTCACTTGATCTTCTTTGAGTGTGTACAGTGACTTCCATATCTTTGACTGCTTCACTCTACCCATTAAGAGGCATCCTACCTCATAAATTTGATACCCATATCGATATATCTACCTACTAAGGTATCTTGTACATGACTACACCATCTAGGTTATGTCATTCCTACACCACACAATCTACTTATCATGTTGATTTACATTACTTACTAGTTTACACATATTATTTTATCGACACTCAATAGTATATAACAATTGTGTATTTTTTTATCATATACCTAGTCTTATACTACATGTCTTGCATACTTTCACTTCTTACTTTGATTAGTTAGATGTGATTGTATTTTTAGTGTTTACATGCTTTCCTTTCTTGCTTTATGTAGCTAGATCTGATTGCATTTCTAAGTTCCTATTTTGTCTCCTATATGTGCCTTAGGACATTTGTTAATTTCCTTTACTTCTATTATTTTATGTGCTTTAAGACATTTTATAATCTCTGTTGCTTGTACTCTTGTATGTGACTATGGCTCTCAAGACAACCTTTCTTTTTTAAATTGTATGTGTATGTGGAATTTGAACATGCCTTGTGTGCTTGCTTTCTAGTTTGAGTGACATGTACCCATGCCTGTTGTTTGTTTGGACACTCTTTTATGCTTCTTGTTTATTTCCTTTTGTGCTTGTTTCATGATTGATTTTTAATTATTTGGAATTCCATGATTCACATCATGCATTATCTTGATTTCTTAGATGCCATGATGGGCATCATGCTCCATCCATCCTTGACAAGTAATAACTAACAACTAACTAGACTTTGAGTTCTAGTTTATTATGTTGCACATGCTATTAAATTTTTATGTCTATCTAGGCATACCCATGTTGATCTAACAATCTCTCATACAAACCATGCTATATCATGTATCTTCATAGCATAACACACTTGTAGGGATCTTTATTTTAAGGGAAGTCATTACAATGTATTCATTCCTACCCTCAAAAGAGTGGGAAACAAATAGGGGTTCTATAATAGAGATCAAACCTCCTACCAATCAAAAAAATTAGTTTTCAGAACACCTAGAATAGTAACTAGGTAGAAATGACCAAGCAGACACTAAAAATTATAGAACAATCTTCAGAATCAACATAGGATAAGAGAACCAAGTTTGGACTACAACATCAGACAATAGGGTGTCCTATTTTGGAAATATTATCCAAATAGTAAAAAAACTAGATTTTCTAGAAATAGATAGAAAAGTAAGTATAGCTACAGTTTTGTCAACAATAGTTCAGTTCAAAATCACCAGTTTTAGTATAGTTTTTCTCAAAGAATATAGATATACGGGGCATCATACCTAGTCTGATGGCTCTCACTTCTAGTTTTAGATTATGTATTTGATATAACTTCTAGATAAGATTCCATGTTTTAAACACTAGTGAGTGGTGGCAATGTGTGTGGCAAATTTGACTTTTGTGCTTTCTGAGTTCAGTGTTTTACCTAGGTATTCTCAATAATTATTTGCCTTATTCCATCTATAGATGCTTGTAATTATTTTTGAGTGGCTTCCACATAAGCCTATTTCCAATTTTTAGATTGGCTTTCATACAATCCTAATCTCCACCTTTTATTGAGTTTTCGAGAGTGGCCTAGTTTTCAGCACACATTCAGTTATTCATGCCACATTATTAGATTATAGAACATTCATGGGATTTACGATCCATCTCATATGACACACATTCATACCAGTATCAATTTATATCTTTACTTTATGGGGCAATGATGGAGCCAAAGGTCTAGCTAGACTTTGTATTCTTGAGCCACCTATATGAATTAAAAAGTGCAAAGACAAAGAACAAGTCTATTCTAAACTAAATTCTACCAAGGTTAGAGTAATAAATGCAAGAAACAATAATCAAAACCTTCACATATTAGAGACAAGAATCTTCTATTGTGATTTAACTATGATTTTCTCTATTAAAATATGGTGCTCACTTCTCCAATGCAAAGGTGAAATAGGTAGCATTTGGATGCAAAAATAGATGACTTTGATTCACTTTGATTTTGCTTGTGATCTCTCAAGATTGTGAATGCTTGAAAAATTTGTGACTATGATTCTCTATCTTTGTTATGATAATTTTCAAGCTTATTTATAGAAGCTTGGATTACAATCTGATGGTGGAGGTTCAATCGGACTTTTTCAAGGTTTAAAATGATCAATCATTGAGGATGAGTCCTCATCCATGAGGATAGGAACAATTTAAATGAATTGGAACAAAAAAAGGGGATTGTTAGCAGACTTAGTCAAAATGGAGTGATAACTCAGTGGAGGAGTCATAAGATGTGGTGGTTTTCATAGATTTGGTTAGGATGAGGGAGAGAAAAATGGGAGAAGTTTGAATTGGTAAATTAAGGATTTAAATAATTAAAATAAAGAATAAAATGTGCATAATTTACTTTTTCAAATGTATTTAAATAAATCAATTAATTTCTTTTAAAGAAATGTTAATTATTAATTAAGAAGAATGATTAATAAACTTAGGAAGGATGATTAAATAAATTAAGGTGCATTTAGACACTAAAGGAAATTTAGGTGTCTACATTTGCCCCTCTTTGAAATGGTATTGCGAAGAAATACTATTTTTAAGAATAGAATAAGTAGAGTGTTGATGATAGAAAAGCAAAAATTTGCCCTAAATGAATGATAATGAGTGTGACGATGCCCCCTCAAGGATTTGTGCAAGAAAAAGACAAACACTCAAAATTGATGAAAAGAGGAAATAGTTAAGTGGTCAAATAAATAAAATCAATCTATTTCAATAATGATGTCAAATTTGCAATTTGTTGGTAATGTAAAAGGGTTTCCCATAGTTAATATAACTAGAGCTTTGATTTGAAAACAAACAATTTAAACCACTCAAATATTGCATGCTTATTTTTGTTTACTAATGGCTTAGGGGTTGAAGAAGTAATTTTGGGAATGATATGTCCCACAATAATAAACTATAGATCCATAAATATAAAAAAGTTATTGATTTTGCAAATGATTTGTTGTTTTTCATGTTGATAAATGATTGCAAGGTTTTGACAGTTGTGTGAAAATATATTGATTGAATGTTTTCTCAATTAACTATTGTTGGGTTGGATAAGAGGAAATGTTGCTTAAGATTTTAATATAAATAAGAGATTAGGGAGGTTTATAAAATAATTAGTGCTAAAGAAGTAATTAGAAATAACTTGACTCTAAGGCCAACAAGAAGAAATGGACCTCATTCCTCACCATGGGCATCGCATGGAGAGAGTGAGATGCTTTTAGAGACCTAAGAGGCATGGCTCTCTGATAAGTCACTAACTTTTTTTAATTTTTGGAATTTTTTGAGCATTTATTATGGTTTGAAATTGACTAAAATAAAATCACTATTTTGAGAATTGTGATATCATTTATGATGTTAGCGATATTGTTAGCATAAACAGTGATTTCATTAAACATCATAACAATTTCATAAATCTTAGAAGTAGTTTTGTTTCTAAGGTCAAGACAATATCATTGTAGAAAAATCATTGAACAGGGAAGTGATATCATTAAACATGGAAGTGATATCCCTTAATTATGAAGTGATTTTGTTGGTAGAGATTTTTCTCATTAGAAAATTAATTTTGTTAAGTGCTTTTTAAAAAATTTAGGGTTTGTTAATATTAATAATATATGTTGAAATGAATTTGATGGAAAAGATATAAAGATGTATTTTGCATAATATTAAACATCATTAATATATAGGAGGTATTACTAGTGATAGTGACTGAAGAGCATAGGGTGCATGCTACATCGTTACTGTCAACTTTCACATAGTATGAGTGGGGCATGTTGGAAGTGACCAAGCTAGCCTAGATTGCATGGATGCTTGAGATTCATGTTGATAGAGAACTACTAATGGTACTAGCTGAGAGATGGCATAGTGAGATGAGTATGTTTCACTTACCAATAGGTGAGATGATCATTACACTAGATGATACATATTGGATACTCAGCATTCATATTCAAGGTAGGTTTATCTATTGGGGATAGGGTCCATAAGATGAGACTCTATTCAAGATTTTTGGTGAGAGCATGTTCCTAGTTGTGAGAAATGGCATTGATGTTGATTACTACATGGATCTAGAGATATATTCATTGACTATTGTAATTGTGGTGATTGTCAGTGGCATGTTGCTACCTAACAAG
>JARHVA010000602.1:3697500-3945000 GCA_037957365.1 Torreya grandis
TCATTCCACGTTGTGTCTCACCTTACTGATTGAATGTGTGCAATAGTCTAGGTATGACTATCTTTAAGAAATAGAAAACCAATTCTTTTATATATGACCCTTCCATAGTTCTCCCTTAGAGCCTCAAGTAGTGGTTGATGTAGTAATGTTTCTCTTAAAGGGATGCTTTAATGAAGATTGATAGATGTAATGATTGACAAATTCCCAGGAGACCAGTCCAATGGTATCCTTTATTGTGGTTCCTAGTTGACAAATATAGGTAATGTAATCTTGATAGGAAAAGGAAGAATCATGTTAATGGTGATAGAACAAACTATTGTGATATTGTTGATTATGTTGGTAGTAATGATAGATGAAGATTCTTCTCTTTGTATAACATTATTTTTTTGTCTGCATTTGTGTCTACTATTAAAATGATTGTTGGCACTGAAGAGGATATTGAATTTGATTTTAAATTCAAGAGAAAGAGAATATTAGATTTTGACAGTATCTTTTCTTAAGGCCAAATTGTGGCTAATAGGAGAGATTTCTAAATTGTCTTCACAACACACCTCTTTATAACTACTTTTTGGAAATGTTTGATTTTAGATTAAGATTTTTTCATTATTGTGGACTTTTGGGTGGTGATCTAAAATAGTATGTTAAGTCCACTGGTGGATTAGGTAGTGTCTTTGTGTATATGGGATGTTGGTCAAAGGTAGGTGCTTGGTTGTAAATAGTGTTTTGATGGATAATGGATGAAGATTTTCCATTTTTAATAGGATGAAGGATAATATTATTTGGTGATAAAGGGATCTCTTGACATGCTTGTAAGGTTAGCTTATCAATTATTAAAAGATATGGATTATGTCAAATATATTTTGCATCTACCATCTCCTATCTTGATAGATATGAGAGGTGATCATTATGATCTATGGATGGATAGCTATGCCTAATATACTTAGCATCTGACATTTCTTGATGGATATGAGATTCATCTTAAGTAGATGAATAATGATTTGGTTGAAATTTAGGTGTACTAGTGGCATAAGGGTACTATGATGAAGTGTTATAATTTCCATTTGTGGTAAATGGAATATAAAAATTGGCTTAGCTTTGGGAAAAGTGATTGGTTGGATTTGCATAAAATTGGGGATTTGAACCTTGGGATAAAGTGGATGTGAAACTAAATGGTTGATTTTGACTATTGTGGAAAGATTGGTTTTGATGGATGTTGGAAGGTGAATTTGAATCAAATGTGTTTGGGATTGATTGATCTGGAATTTGAATAGTGGAAGAATTTTGATATATGTGGGTTTTGGAAATGGTGATGAAGGTGGACTATAAGATTGGTTCATGGAAACACCAAGGTTTAAGCCATATGGATTTATATGCATGGTTTGATTTTGGTTAGGTGATGTTTGGTAAGGAGATGACATAATACTAATAAAAAAAAATTGGCCATTGTAATCAAGGGAATGGTTTAATCCTATCCTGACATGGGAATTTTGTCTCAATGGAAAATGCGAATAGGAGGTGCTTTGTTGATGAGAATTAAATGAAGAATTTCAAATATCCATCCATGTTGTAACTCAATTGGTTGAAATTAGAGTTTGAATGCATATTCAAACTTAGGTTTTGGTTGGATTGATAGCATAATTGATTCAAAGGTGAACTTGAATCAAATTTAGTTGAATTAAACTCTAGATCATAAAATGGGCTATTGAAATTGTGATTTGGAAAGGAATTGGGATTGTTATTTTTCCAAGAAGCCACGATTATTTTTACAATGGGAAAAACAAATATTGACAAATATTTTTAGAAAAATATTTAAGACACACACACTAAAGAAATAAAAATAGACAACTTGCACAAAAAGGATAAAAAAACTAGGCAAAAAGGGTATTGAACAATTATTGGGCTTTCCATTGTCACTTACTCATCCATGCTCTCAGTTGTAGCCTAATATTTCAAGGTGCTAACCATGGAGGATCCTACTATGCCCATGGCCTAGGGAAAGTAACTTCTTAGTGCTAAATGCTAACTAATGCACCAAAGTCGAATGGCAAAGAGGGAATCCTAGCATCTAGGTATACACAAGCTTATCTAGGGGAAAATAAAACCATGGAAGAGATTGATATGTGGATGCACACTATTGGGTCTTGTCCCAAAGTTTTTAACATAGTTTTAGGGGTCTCAGTGTGTTTACAATTAGTAATATGAGATCTCAAATCAGCTATTGAAACCCTAGGTATTGGAGCATAAAATCCTCTCACATCATGGTGTGCTTAAAACACACAACCACTTAGGCAATTGAAATAGCTAGGTCTTAATTTATATAACATGCCAGAAAATGGGGTTTAGCTTATTACATGGTGGTGAAATCCATGGTCAATAGAACCCCTAATAAAAAATAAATAAAGAGTCAATACTTGTTTCTAATTTCTAGGTATCATCACCAACATAACACCAAGGAAAAAGCATACACAAGATCAACTTGGGTAATAGATAAGTTACAAGATTGCTTTTGATTTCTAGGTATAGTCACCAACATGACACCAAGGAAAGAGCATACACAATCTTTGTAACCAAACAAGAAGACAAAAAATAGAAAATAGATTTACTTCATAGGAAATAAAGTGTGATTTATTTACTAAGAATGCAAATGACTAAAAATAAAAGATGTTAGTGAAAATAAATGAATAAAAATTGGTTTGATTTTTTTGCTTTTTTGTAATTGTTTTTGGCCAGTGTTTTACAAATAAGGTGTTAGTTTGTTTTGCTTGGGTTAAAGAATAAGATAACCTGCAAAAAGGAACAAAAACCATGGAAAATACATAAAAAATAAGCCTCTATGATGAAATCATTGTTACACAGTCAATTCAAAAAAGTGAAACTACAAAATGGTCACATAATAAAAAGATAAAAAATATAAAAAACTTATAGAAATATAATATCATTGTTATGCAAAACAAAATCACTGCACAGAAGCATGAAATCACCGTACAAAATTAAAAAAATCATTTTTGGATAAAATTGCTATAGAAAATGACAAAATCATTGCAAAAAACAACAAAATTGCTACTGAAAATGATGAAATCACTGCTGAAAAACAAAAAATCATTGCTAAAAATAACAAAATCACTGTAGGGAAAGGTGAAATCATTGTGAAGCAGGATAATATCATTATTGGCTAAAAAAATTATTGTCTCAATACAAAATCATTGTTCACCTATAAAATATATAAAATAGCACAAAAATTGTAGAAAAGGTGACAAAAATGTTGTTAAGTCTAACCAAATCACTGAAATGTGCTCTAAAATCACTATTACCTAGGAAAAACATACAACTAAACACCAAATTCAAGATAGCAAATTGTAGTCTATACCAGCTCAAAAAAGGAGATTAAATGCAAAAGATGAAAGAAAATAAAATAAAAAAGATTAAAAGAAGTGGGTAAGTCTCAATAGGCGTGCTTCAAATGTATAAATTCAAAAGTGCAAAGACAAAGAATAAGTCTATTCTAAGCTAAATTGTACCAAGGTTAGATCAATAAATGCAAGAAACAATAATCAAAACCTTCATATATTAGATACAATAATATTTAATTATGATTCAAATTTGATTTGCTCTATTAAAATGTGGTGCTCACTTCTCCAATGCAAAGGTGAAATGGGTAGCGTTTGGATGCAAAAATAGATGACTTTGATTCGCTTTGATTTTGCTTGTGATCTCTTAAGATTGTGATTGATTGCAAAATTTGTGACTATTATTCTCTATCTTTTCAATGAGAATTTTAAAGCTTATTTATAGAATCTTAGATTACGATCTAATAGTGAACGATCAATTAGACTTTTTAAAGGTTCCAAATGATCAACGATTGAGGATGAGTCCTCAACCATGAAGATATGAACTATTTCAACCAACTGGAGTCAAAAGAGGGATTGTTAGTAGACTTAATCAAAATGGAGTAACAACTCAGTGGAGGAGTTATAGGAAGTGGAGGTTTTCATGGATTTGGTTAGGATGAGGAGAGAAAAATGAGAGAAGTTTGAATTGGTAAATTAAGGATTTAAATAATTAAAATAAAGAATAAAACGTGCACAATTGACTTTTTAAAAAGTATTTGAATAAATCACTTAATTATTTTGAGGAAGAAATATTAGTTATTAATTAAGAAGAATGATTAATAAACATAGGAATGATGATTAAATAAATTAAGGTGCATTTTGACACTAAATGAAATTTAGCTATTTACACCACCTACTCAAAGGGATTGGTCACATAGTCCAAAAATTAATTAGCACATGCATGATTGCATAGTTTCACTTTGTGAGTGATGATGGAGCCAAAGGGCCAACCTTTACATTCTTGAGCCACTCTCAAGGAATTGAACACTCAACTTTATTCATGATATTACTTTTAGTACATCATATATCTAGCATCATCTAGAATCACTTAGCATCACTCAAAAATACAATGGGTTTTGTATTAGTCTACATCCCTGGTGAGGTGCATTCATTCCTTTCTCTTCCTCTCCCTCTTACCCAACTTTATATGTTCTTATTTTAGATATAATGTATCTAGTAATAACTGATCTACTTTTTTTCTCTTGAAAATTTACACTTCACAACGTACTTTCTCTACACATGCTTAGCATCACACAACTTCATAAGCTTCACCCTTATAGGTAAGTTCAGGTATGCTTTCTATTTTTCCTTTATCCTAGTATTTTATTTTGTTGCATCTCTAAAAAGGAGGGAAATGTAGCCATATAAAATGTCAAAAATTTTAGCTTGAGTGTGGCTTGTGACACCCAACCCATAGGCCCCTCTTGCATGCTCTCATGACCCTTATAGACACCTTTTTTCTTATTCCCAATCATCTATGGATTTATGAAACCTAATTATGGCTTAGTCAAGCTATATTTCCCATGTTAATTCCATCCCCTTAGGTCCCACAACTGTAGGACTATAGCACCCCACTTGGACTATATCATTAGACCGTAGGGTGTCTAATTTCATCACTCCTATCTAATTGCATTTTTAGCTCCAATGGTCATTTCCTTCTAGTTCATATCCTTCATCTTTTTGGCCTAGCATGAATACATTCAATCCATGACCAATATATCTCTATAAAATCCCATTCAAATTTCATTTAAAATGGGTTGGAAAATATCACAAAATCAAGAAAGAATATAAGTAATACCATGGAGGCAAATTTACCTATTCTCTGCATCTCACCACCCAATATAGCTACAAGCATATCCAAATCCCCACACCAATCCCTAGCCACTTCAAGCATACCTAGTTTATAATTTTTGTAACCTCATAACATTATTTCACAAATCACATCAAGTAGGAGAACTACATATGTCTTGATCCCTCTTCATAGTATTGGTATGTAGACAGTGTGCCCACATAAGGGGTGTGGATACATGTTCATTACATCTTAAATGCACTAACCCCACATCGTTTCTCTAGTTTGATCAAAGAATAATGTAGTCTATGGTTTGAATACTAAATTATCTCTACAAGGAGTTTCATAGACTTTCAGTAGTTGAGATTTCATAGGCAAGATCACATAGGGACAAAAACAAAAACCATGAAAACTTAGGTCTCTATGAGTATTTTGGAAAAAAATAGCAAAAAAATACTAGAGCACTAGACCCTAAGGTATCCTATTTTATTTTTCTATCCTTTCACAAAATTAAATCTAGATCTTGATTTATGACACTATCCTAGTTTTGCACAATAAATTCCTGACCTTGTCTCAGTCGTTTAATCCTATTTCTAGCTAAGTCTTATTTTCTCCCTATTTATTTCTATTTATAGAAAGGTTAAAAATATAATTAAATTATACAAATTAGTAGTTAAATTATTGAAATATTATTTATTGATTTAGTCAACTCAGACCTTTAACTTAATTAGGAATAAAACTCCATGATTCCAAAACTATTAAATTAAAAATAAGGGAGGACATCTAAAAGTTTATGTACTAGTTATATGAAGAGGACCTTGAATGTGCATTATGGATTGACCATGCAAACATCAATAGTGGTTTTTGGACTTATAGGGTCAATAAGCACATAATCACCCCTAGTTAAAATAATTTGGGGTTTTATATTGTGTACTCAAACCCAAAAAATGTAAAAAACCAAGGTCATAAGATATTGAACCACAATTCTAATGTTACCACTGAAGGCATCACCAATCAACCTAAAAAATAAAACCCGTAAATAATTATCAATATCCACCAATAAATAACACCAATAATGTTGGGGTTAGGGACCAAATCCCCCCTCCTACCATTCATGTAGTTGATTTCAATTAGTTGTTGCCTCACAAAATGCAATATCAAAACCATTTCCAAAACCAATAATAACAAAATAAATGATACCCATAGTTCAATAATCAAGAGTAATATCAATAGAATAATAAATACAGATTCAGACAATAGGGGTAAAACATGTGACCTAGGTATTATGATCCCATTATCTATTGCCTCTTCCACATAGTCATAAGCCATGACACTTAGAGCTACTGAGAATATAGAAAGTTTATACAAAGACTCCCAAAGGATCAAAGCTAAATGTTTTTATATATATTCATAGGAGGTGGACACACAAACACCTAAAACCTTCCAAATGGTACTATTTCTCCCCAAAACTAAAACCTTCAAATTTATAACAATATTTTCTACAACCACCAACTCACCCCCCTCAAGGTCAATAATTCAATAACCTATAAGGTCACCCCATTCAACATAACCAATACATGGAAATATGGAATCATGATGTCGAAGCCTCCACTTATGGGGGGGAAAACATCAATGTAGCTCCTCAATTTGGAGATTAATGCAAGACCCAAATGATATGGTCATAGAATTAGAATCTAAAAATAAAGAAAGAATTGTATCTTACACTAGAGGGGATCATCCTATCATTATACCCAATGTCCATGTGGTTCAAATATTATAAAAACAAGACACTCTACCTAATATAAACCCCCCTTCCACACATGATTAGTGAGCCTTTCACTATGATGTGACCAAGTGCCATCTAGGTTTTTGGATAGAAGTCATTCTCATTTCACTTGAGGGGTGATTTATTCCCTTTGTGTTCAAATAATACTTCAATTTCATAATAATGGAGCTAAATATGAGGTCCTACTACTTGGTATGTTGATTTCAAAGTGCCTAGGTTTCCAAAAGTTAAAAATCTAGGGAGATTTGCAACTAATGAAAAATCAAGTTTATGAAGTTTGAAAAAACAAATCCAAACACCTCTAGTTATACAAAACCTTTGTCTATGAGTAAACTAATGACTTCAATTTCATATCCACTGAAGCAATACCTATAGAAAGTAATCAACTTGATGACACTATGGTTGGATCATCTTCATGTTTTATCCCCCATCTACTGATCCTAAAATCAGATTTAATAGTTTTAATCAAGATGAAGCCTCCAATAAGTAAGGATCCTAATGACTAAATTATTTCCATCTCAAATTAGATTAGTTCCCCTTGTCTTAGATATATCTGACAATGTTGCGATAATCATCAAATTCATATAAACCTAGAATGAACTCCACTCATTCCATCACAAGATGGGCTTCTCATTCATTTATTATCCTAACTCAGCCCTTAAAGCCAAGTTTGACAAATCATACTACCATGTGAAGGATTATATCTTCTCTAATGACAATCATGATGTATTCAACATTGAGATTGAAGATCAGGACCTACCCCTAGTTTGTAATATATTTAAAAAGGTAAATGTGTCACTCATTGAGGAAACTATTAACATTAATATCTAAATAGAAGGGAACCCTATAATCCTCAATATAGGGTGTTCACTCTTTGAACAAGAGGTATATGACCATCAATAGATCTTCATATAACATCTCAAAGCCTTTACCTTCTACTACATTGACATGATAGGCATCAGTCCTAATGTAGTTGTACACAACCTAGTTTAAACACCCGATGTAAAACCCGTCAAATAAAATCTCAGACCCATCTAACCTAAGGTCATGTTAATGGTAAAGGAAGAGGTCATCAAGCTTTTAAAAGTTGACTTCATTAATCTTCTTGATCATTCCAAATGGATCTCCAACATTATCCTCATTATAAAAAATAATAGTAAGATAGGAAAATGCATATAGTTTTGGGACATCAACAAGTCATGCCTAACAGATGACTTTCCCCTCCTAGCCATTGATGTCATTATTTATTCTACTTTGAGATATGAACTACTATCACTCATGGGTGGTTTTTTAGGATACAACCAAATTCACAAATTTGATCAAGACCAAAGTAAAACCTCCTTCACTACACCTTAGGGAACCTTTTTATACATTGTAATGCCTTTCGACCTAAAAATGCAAGGGCAATGTATCAAAGGGATATGACCCACATTTTTTATGACCTCATCCATAAAATAGTATAAGTATGTTTGGACAAATTTCTTAGAAAAGTAAGCTAACATGAAGACCAATTTGATGTATTGCATGTCATCCTCATGCATTTGATCAAATATGTAGTCACTCTCAACCCAAAAAAGTGAGTGTTAAGGGTTACTAGTGTAAAAATATTAGGATATATTATCTCCTAATGTTTTATCAATATTTACCCCTCTAAGATCTAAGGAATCATTGAAATCAATCATGCCACAAATGAATCTGGCACTATAAAGTTTTAAGTAAGTTGGTTGCCATCCATCAATTCATCCATAACCTTGCCTAAATTGTTCACCCCATTAACAACCTAATCAAAAATATGAGTGGTCTGACTTGGACAAGTGATTATCAAGAGTCCTTTGAGGTGGTAAAATGATTTATTATGTCTCCTCCTACACTCATGGCACTTAAGCTAGACAGTCCTTTAATACTTTATATAAGAGACATTGAGCTATCTCCCACATGTATGTTGGCTTAAGAGGATGACACTGGTAAGGAGAGCATGATCTATTTCATTAGTTAAACCCTTGTTTATTATGAGATGTGATATACTCAGGCTAAAAAGGAATGTTTGGCAATAATGTTCATGACTAAATAGTTACAACACTATATGCTTAATCAATAAATGAGAGATTTCATGAGATCTTAAGTCCTACAAAATTTCCTAACCCAACCAACTCTCTCTTGAAAAGTGGGATGCTTCATTATGCTCTTAAGTGAGTTTGAATTAGCTTATAATAACCAAAAATATGTTAAGGGATATATCATCACTAATTGTATGGATGACACCTCTCTAAAGGTTAATGGACTTATCACTAACAATTTAATCAATGAAATGATATGTTATATATAAAATCCAACCATCATTTCCTCCCCTTGGTACATAAATGTCGGTAATTACCTAGTTGACTAAACTTATCAAATGAACCAATTGACAATAGAGGAAATGTCTTCATGTTATCACATCAAATTATGTTATCTTATAAGTATAAATTTATCATAAAACCTTGGATAGAATGTTACTCTAATGTGTTGACCAAGAGGAGTAAGGAAATGTCCTCCTTCATTGTCATAGTGACATGTGTAGTGGGCACTTTGGTGGGGACACAACAACTTAAAAAATCCATAAGATGGGGTATTTATAGCCCATTCTAGAACATGATGCCATCGAGTATGTTAATAAATGAAAAAAATTCCAACACTTTTCACATGAGATACATGTTCCCCTAGGGAATTATAACCCATCATCAATTTATGGGCCTTTTCTAGTTGGGGACTAGATTTAGTAGGTAAATGCTCTTCTACTTTTTAAGATGATCCCCACTTCATCATCATAACAACTGAGTATTTCACCAAATGGGTAGAATTTATGCCCTTAACATTGTTGACCAAATCTATCATTTCAATTATCATCCTCAACTAGATCCTTTGTCAACTTGAGGTCTCATAGGTCCTCATTACTGATAATGTGCCCCCTTAAGAACCCTGACATTCAAGAATAATGAAATAAATTTAATAGATCACACCACTTGGATTAAATTTATTACCCACAAGCTAATGGCCAAGCTGAGGCCACCAATAAATCATTGAAGGCAATCCTAGTCAAATCTACCAAAGATTCCAAAGGGATTGGCATTTACCACTCTCACCAACACTCTAGGCTTATAGAAAAACTATTAAGACATGTATAGTGGCAACCCCATACTCATTGTTATTTGAGTCAAAGGTTGTTCAACCCTTAGAGGTAGAAATACCCACCCTTTTCATCTCCCTTTATAACCTCATTAATGAATATGAATATAGAGAAGGTAATTTAGCCACATTAGAACTCTTAGATGAGCATTGAAATGCCACTACCAACATTCACATAGATTACACTGAACACATGTGTAGATAATACAAAAAACACATCCATGAATGCCCATTTGAATTAAGGATATTGTATTTAGGCTTGACAATCAAATTTCTAAGAAGGAAGGAAAAGGTCATAAATTCAAACCCGATTGGTAGGGCATGGACCTAGTAATAGAATATTACAACAATGGATCTTCTTAATTATACACTTTGGAGGGTGAAGAGATTTGTGTGTATGTGAAATCTTCGCATCTAAAATGTTTCTATATCTAATCCTTAAATATCATGCCACTCCCACATGATTTGCATTTTCATATGTCACATGCTCACCAACATTGGTAGAGGTGTTTTTATATCATTGTTTGGCTAGTTGGTTCACACAATACAAGAAATTTAGAAATGCAACACATTGCATTTACCCATTATTAATTACCTTGTCACTCTGTATAGAAGGGAATCTCAAAATTAACATGTTACATTGATATTTATATTAGTTCGTATGATCATATTACACCTATTTCCATACACCTTCTTTTAGAACCTAGGAAATGCTAGCCTACAGTCTAGTCTAGATTATTTTCCATGGTAGAGTCTCATCTTATGGTGCCATCAAAAGTAGAACATCAACATGCTCAAAAATAGGCAAATTTACTTGCCTATCTTGGTCCTCGATGATAAGCCCTTGCATATTGCTAGTTTCATGGGGCCAATATTTTAGGGTAAAGGCATTGTAAATATAAAAGTAGACACTCCTATAAAAACCAAAAGCTTATGCAAATACAAAATTCAAATTTCACATCTCTCTCCCTTTGTTAACCTTTAGTGTTGAGCCCTCAAATATTACTAGTTTCATGGGGTTATCATTAGGGAGAAATTCCCCTTACTCACATATGTCTAGCCTTTGGTGATGAGCCCATGTGTCTTCCTGGTCACATGAGACTAACTGTAGGGGTCATAAAAAGAAGCATAATTCAAAAGATGAAGCACTAGTAAATAAAAAAGTCTCCAAGTAAAAATATCTTCAAAAAGTTTGTCTATATGCCTATGCTAAAAAGGTAACATTTATCCATTTAATATATTATATTGGGGTAGGTTCTCCCTAGATGAATCCAATAAAGTTAGTATTCTATAAGTTTATCAAGAAGTACATATTCCCATTTGCTCATAAGGACTAAGTCATCTTCCTTTCTCCTAAAAAATTTTGATTTGTGATTCCTCTCATATTTATCCCACTTTACCTATTTTCATCCCTTATTGAAAATTAGAAGTAATTTATTTAGTGAAAAAATATATGAATAACCATATTCAAGACAAGTATTATCATAGTTGTAGTCACATATCTACATCTATCACAATAAATCATTTGCATGCATTCTATTTCCACATATACATAAGCATTTTCCCATGGATATATATATATATATATATATATATATAATAAACCAAAAAAAAAAGAGGAAGAAGAAGAGAGATACATATATACATACACCATCATATATGTAGTCCTCTAAAGTGCATAAACTAAGAATCTAGTATAAAACTAAAGGAATTACATGACATAATGAGTGATGAGAGCTACACCATAAACATACATGCATATATACATATACAACTTGATATATATATATATATATATATATATATGTATGTATGTATGTATGTATGTATGTATGTATGTATGTATGTATATATATGTATGTATGTATATATATATATATGTATGTATGTATGTATATATATATATATATATATATATGTATATATCTATATATATATGTAGATATATATATGATATATATGTATATGTGTGTGTATATATATATATATGTATGTATAGATATATGTATATATATATATATGTATAGATATATGTATATATACATGTATATACATGTATATATATATACATATATATACATATATATATACATAAATATATACATATATATACACACACATATATATACATATATATACATATATATATATATGTATATAAATATATATACATATATCTACATACATATATATACATATATATACATACATATATATACATACATATATATACATACATACATATGTATATATATATATATAATATATATATATATATATATATATATGCATATATCAATTTGTCAAGTTTTTATAGAAAAATATGTCTAATATAAACATCTTTGTAGAGGGAAAATATGCCTCGATGCATCTAGAAATAATCAATGTATACATCAATATTAGTAAAATATATACAAAACATGTCTCAAAGGTCTATCATCCTCCTCTAGGAGGGTGTTGAAGAAGAAAAACGTCCAGGGTTATGGATTCAATAATGTCTCCTTATTGTCTCTCCTCCTATTTCTCCTCCACTCTCTATTGGTTGGTGTCTAGGAAGGTGACTCCTACTTAATTCTCCCTCCAATACCATTCTTCCATACCTATGACTTGAGGCTCTACCATGTTCTCCCCTCACCATAGTATCCACCAGGGCCTATGTTATCCTTGCCCTAGCCAATAGAGTGTTTCTCTCTATCCTCAATGTTGTGATCATCATTGAAGCATGGTATCCTAGGGAAAACACATTTGTGTGGTTCTCAATCCTTGTAATAATCCCTAAATATACCAACATTTAGTTCCATGTTTGGCCATTACTCAACTTAAATAGATTAATCAAGGTATCCTTGATCATCCTCTTTTACGTGCCTATAATATCTACAATAAAAAACCGTATAATATAAATTAGATCTAACTAGCATGAGAAAATCTAACATACGTAAAATTAGATAGATAACTAGAAGAAATAAATGTGAACTATAATCATGAATGAATAAAATCAATAATTTTTACTTGGATCTCCCTCTTACCACTTGAGATAAAAATCATAGTCCATAACCTCCTCCTCATCTACATCTAGATCCTCATCCAACTTATCATACTACTACGGCTCACCTTGTCCCTATCCCTCTCTTTAATGCTACTACTACTATTACACATGGCCCTATGGTAGTGGTGGTGGTGGTGGACTGATCTAATATTGGTTGAATCCAACTTTTCCTCCTCCTCCTCTTCTAGGTGCCTAACGAGATGATCAAATAATAGGCAACCCTATCACTAGTAATTTCCATGTTAGTCACCCTAATTTTATGATGTTCACCTCATGATTCATTCTATACATAACTCTAGGGATAGTGAGGTGGCTAGGGTGTACAAAATGTTTAGGTCTCTTGATCCATCTGGTGTGCCTTAATCTATAGTAACCTATCTTGAACCAACATAGCCATAGTAATTACCATAAAATATACCCCCTTAATGGTCCATTTCCTTGCCATGTCCTAATAGGGTAGGTGAATCAAATATATCATTATCAAATACCCCAAAGTCTAGAGAAAAATATGAAAAGGTGCCACATATCCCATATAATCACCATAATATCCCATGGTGCCTCTATTAACACCTACATCTAGTAGGGGATCGTCCTCTCATAAACCCAAACCATAATGATGATCAGGTGGCTAATATAAAGGGCTCCAAATTTAGCCACTTAGTATAAATCCATGTAAGTTTACACCAACATCATCTTGTTCCAAGCATAGCAATTCCCTCTCTCCTCTATATGATATATAATTAGTGATCAATAGTATAATAGATTATTGGTACCCTTGTCCCATACTAACTAGGAGGCAAGGATGTTGATGATGGCCTTCCTTAGGCTGGAGATCACTGATCTCTCAACCTACAACATCTTATCACCACATTTTTCACCCATGTTAAGTGCATTGGCATATCTAAAATGTTTCATCTAGTTAAAAACCTTACAGTGACTGTTAGCATCATAGATAAACACTAATCACCTAATCATGAGAAGATCGATGATACTATAAACATTAATGAGATTGATTGTCCACTCTCCTAGTGCTTGAGGGAATAATAAGGTGTTATGGTTAAGGTCCCACTAGGTTAGCAAGTCACATAAAAATCAATTAGAGGAAGGGGTGATCCCCACTCATGCGATAGAAATTATCCCTAATCAATCAAGCAAGGCCAACTCACCAATTGTTAAAAATACTAAGAATCAAGGGATGCACTCATACTCCTTGGATATTCTCCATTAGATATAGGCCCACTAAAATAATCAAAGATACCCTCAGTCAGTTATGAAAAATTGATCTCACATTCTCAACAAATAAAAAAGCATTCACTTTCTTCTACTCTCATATAATTTCCCCTATTTGTAGGCGATAATTGTGAAACTTTCCTAACATAAAAACATAACCACCTCAAGTATTTACATAAATTAATAAGCATGGTTATACTATAACCACCTCATGATGGTTGTGAACTTGGCATAATGGTTATGAAAACACCACCTATAAAAGGTGGTGGTTCAATAACCCAAAAGATGATTTTCCCAGACTATGATTTTCCTAGAAACCTCACTAAACACACTAAAAATCACTTAAATTATAACAAATCTTGAAAATTTCTAACCTACCATCCCCAACAATGATCACAAAGCTAAAAATTTCAAAATTTACTGGATTTTAACAATATTTTGAATAAATTTTTTAATTTGGGGGAAAAATAAAAAGTTAACAAAACCAACATTATTATACCTGACCTCACCTCCCACTAATACATTAAACATACTCTCATTGCTCTCTTTCTAATGACTACTTCTGCACCAAAAAATAGTCACTAGTAATCTAGAGACCAAAAATCTCCCTCAATGCAAATGACATAAATGAATTATTTTTGGAAATTTTGTGAATATCTTGGGCCCCAAACTAATTATTTTAATTCAAAATTTTTCCATTTTTAGTATAATATTTTGTATTAGTACTTATTTTCACATGTGTGTGTGTGTGTGTGTGTGTGTGTGTGTGTGTGTGTGTGTGTGTGTGTGTGTGTGTGTGTGTGTGTGTGTGTGTGTGTGTGTGTGTGTGTGTGTGTGTGTGTGTGTGTGTGTGTGTGTGTGTGATCTTTCCTAGATATTATAAATCAATGCTTTATCACTAATGTTTTGTCAACATTTATATATATTTTTAGCACATTTTAGGGTTTCACAAGTATACATGGCTTGGCACTAGGGTCAATCTCTCGATGGAATGGTCCAGGTAGTATGATCTTCCCCACACATATGGTACATACTCTTTCCATGTTTCAATTACATAGCCTGATTTTGTTTTTCTTTTAGACTATACTTGAATATCATCTTCCATATATAGGTTACATGGAGTCTTGACATGATTCCTTCCTTCATTTAGGTACATAAGGTAAGTATTTATAACCTCTCATTTCCTTTCTACATGCCTTACTTAGTATTACACATTTCTAATTCATGACAAGGTTCCCTCTTAAAGGGGTAGTATGTATGTACCAAAAATTGACACCATGTGACATTTTTGATAAAATTTTGATGATGATGTAATGCCCTCTTATTTTTTGCTCTACGGGGAACTCTCTGGCTCTATTCCCTCCTCATGCTTTCCTATTCTTCTTTTTACCCCTTTTCAATCCCCTTGATTCTATCCTTCCTAACCATTTCCACTTTGTTTCAAAAAATATCCATAGGTGATGAAACCATCACCCTAGGTACATAATTTTCCCCTCTATTATGAAACTATCCATTAGTTTACACAACCTTCATGGTAGTTTTGAAATCTAAGAATTAGCTTTGATTTTAAAGGGTGATTTTGCATTAAAGTAGTGACTATTTTGTAATTTAAAGAGGTAGTTTTATCAAAATAAGTGGTGGTTTTGAAACTACCCCTACATAAAGTGTAAATTCTATCATAGTTAGAATTCCTTCCAACATTACCTTCTGTAACTTTAGTTTTCATCCATTTTGTACAACTAGATTCATGTTTTTTTTCTCATCACCTTGTATTCACTTCTAATCATGCCTAATTTTCTCACTCTCCCAATTTTAGCCTTATTTAGTTCATCTCAAGTTGAACTCATCCATGTAAACTCTAATCTCTTCCTATAATAAGGTCAATTTTAGCCCAATTTTAGATCTAAAAATTTTCATTAGAGATTTTTATTGAGAATATTTCATAGATATGACTTGGATACAATGTCAAAAATATCCACCCTCTACTATTTTTGAGTTGAATAAATAATTTCAAGTGAATAAATGTCATTGGTGAGAAGAACTCCAACTTTGAAATCCAAGACATTAGCCAACCTCAGTTCATCTACTCTTATTTTGAACAATGTATCTTATCCCCTTTCCTATCTTGCTCTAGAGTTTGTACATCCTCTAGCTACATATTTTTAATAATTTACACAAGACCATATGGACCTAGCATGCTAAGGATTTCTCTATAAACACATTATATGCACTTCTACAGATTTATTCTAGAATTAGGTTGGAGTTTTTTTAATTTTTTGTATTTGTGTTATTTTTTAGCTTAAATTTAGTATATATTTTAATTGTTATTAGATTATTTTTCCATAAAATAAAAAGGATGAAAATTTGATATTGAAATAGATCAATTTATTTTCATTTATCTTTGCTAATAAAAACATAGTTAGTTTTGATTTATGATTGCAATATATTAGTTTCCTTTCAATTTAGTAATACATCTTGTCAATCATTCTATGAAAAAGGGTCTTAGCAAGCCTTTAATTCATTTCCATCCAATATGAATTTTATTTTATTCATGATCTAACCAAACATCCTACATTTTAACAATTACCTATGCAAACACAAAGACATAGACAACCATAAGTGCATGTATGAAAGTAGTGGATTATTGATCTTGTTTTAAAGAGTTAAAAGAATTTTCCTTCCTCTCTTTTAAAACAAAAATCAGAACTTATATCTTTTTCTTACATCCTATCAGTTCATTAGAAAAAGTTTGTTTTGTATCAAATCAGAAAGGTTAAAAAGATAGCGTAGTTTGTTTATAAGAAAATTCATAGAAAGTTTTTCATTCCTACTATTTTGAATCATATCTATTCGCATACTAATTAAACACATAGATTCAATTTATGCATTTAGTTAGTTTCACATAAAATAATCAAAACAAAACAAAAAAAAACATTTCATCAAGTTTACATAGAGATAAATATAGTAAAAATCAGCATCTTCCATAATAGCATAGGTTTCTTATCTCTCCAATTGTATTCATATAAAATATTGAAAAGGATAAAAAATTATTTTTATATCCTTTAATTTCAACACTTTATTCTTAGCAAACAAGTATTCATTTGTTAAGAACATAAAAAATCCTTAAAATAATGAAACAAGATAAAAATAGTGTCAAAAGGCTTGCTATTTCATGCAATCCATACCAAAATCCTTGACAATCCATGAAAGCAAACAATAAATAACAAAATTTGTGTCCATATACATATGAAAATACATCCACCATAATCCATGTCCATCTGCTCAAGCAAATACATACCAAGCCTTGCTTCAACATTCTAGTAAGCACACTTTACAAGCCATTGATTGAACAAGCTCGTACACTTTTCCCTAGCTTTTGCCTAGTCTCTTATGGATGAAAATTCCATAGACACCAGGTATTTTATAGAATGATCTAATGCTTAGAGTTAGCTGATATTAGCACCAAGTTGAGTTGTGAGGTATTTTTATCCACTCCAATTCCATGCACATTATAGAGCCCTTAACCACTTTAAAATATGTATAACACATTTTCAACCCACCTATCATTATTCTCCCATAAAATACGAGATGTTAGTACTATGTCACTCAAGCCTAGTCACCAATCCATCCCATATTTTCCTCCTCAGGTCTAGACTCATCTTACATCATTCACACTTAGTGGATGATATTGTTTGTGTAGAGTCAACCCACCAATTAATATTATCTCCTCTAAGTCATTCATCTTGATATTCCTCATTTCCCTAAGCCTAGTATTGACCAAGAACTCTATCTTATTATGATATTAGTTACTAAAGGGCCTGGGAGCTCTATCTCCACATAACTTGATGCTCTCAACAAGAACTAATATGTTGTTGATTTATTTTGGTTCTATAATGAGAACCCATTGCCACCACCTATCCCGAATCCCATTCCACCCAAAAATCACCCAAACCTCTAGCCCATCTATTATGTCAGATGACTGAAACAAACCTTAGGGAGTTGAGTGTATAAATTAGTGTGTGCTAATTTATGAGCATACAGGAGCATAGGATCATATTAGTTGGATCTATAGAGTTTTTAAAACTACCTTAGTTTTATTCTAGATAGTAGTCTAGTTCACATTATCATCAAGATTTTACTTACTGAAAAAGAGAATAGAAACTATAATTGTATCAGCTTTCTTAAAATATTTTCTTAAAATAAAAGCTTATTTTCATCTTGATAATAAAGTATTTTATTCAACTATATATTATTCCTTAACATGGTTAACCCCATTTAGTTTATCAAAACTTATAGCTGAAGGATCCTCCCTTGTTATATAGATAATTTATTGTGTGAATGAAAATTCTAAACCCAATTCCTTCTTAGGTGTTACATCTCTATCCATTGCAAGTAGTTTGGGAAAGATAGACTTCCAACATGAATTATCCTCTCTTATTTTCTTCACCACTATAGTTCAACGCTAAGTGACCTATATATAAAAATCTATAGTAGTGGAAGGGTAACACATCATAATATAAGTATTATTTCCAAGATCAATCTTTGACCTTCAAATCAGTTGTTGCTAGAAGATATTTGGAGATATCGATACCAACTAGGATTCGAGTAAAGGTTGTGTGATAAAAAAAAATAAAATAATTTGTAAATAGGTACTCACCTATAGTATTATCAATGACATTTAGATAGGAATACACCCAAAAATTCAAATAATTATGGGTTTTTCTAACCCAAATAGGCTTGCTACTAAATGACTTAGAAAGGGGGTTGTGATGAAAACACAGACTAACTAAGAAAAAATATCAATAGGCATAAACTTATAATTTCCATGAAAACAACCTTCTCTATTGATTCTCATTGAAATAATAAAATATTACATAAGAGTCTTTGAATAAATATTAAATAAAAAATAAATTTGACATGCATAATTAAAAAATATAATTAAATCAAAATTAACCTAAAACTAATTGACCCATATAATTTTTAGAAAATTGTTAATTTTAGTAACTTTCATCTTCTAGCATTTTTTTAACCTCTATTTTTAGTAAAGTTTAGAATGCAAGCTTAAATAGACCAAAAACTCTCCACATATCTTTTAAACATTAAAATTAACCTAATGGTTGAATTTTCACTGAAGTTCATGTCTGGTTTAAAAAATATGCTATTTCTAAAAATAGAAAAATATGGTACATTTTTAGACCCTCAAATTATCACATATGGCATCCATAAAGTTTTTAAAATGTCTCTAACTAGATATAGAGGGTTGCAGCTGAATTAAATTGTTTGAGTTGGATGTTTTGGCATAAACAAAAGCTCAAATAGATTTACTAATTGCAAGTTATGACATCTAGAAGTTTGGTCAATGCATCATTATCTTATAGTTGAAAACAACTCAGCTCCTACAAATTATCCTAGTTAAAACCCTCCCCTTTATTATTTTCAAATTTTTATCTCACATTCTTAAATCCAAGTGTTGTCTGCCTTTTTTACTCATTTCCACTATACCAAATACCTATTCTAACATCCTTGCCATTCGTGCAATCTATTCTTAGCAAGAACCTGTGTTATCTTTTCTTTCTTATTATTTGATACCTGATGTTTCCAATATATTTGTTCATATTATTACCCTTCAGTATATTCTCCATGAAAATCATATAATTATCAAACATTAAATACTATAAATATATCAAAATTATATGATAAACTAACCTCATAAACATTATCATTGATTTTTTTTCATAATTCTGCAAGGTCCAATTTTCTTCTACTTCAACTTCTTGTATGTGCATGTTACAAATATTTCTTTCCTCAAGCAAATCATCACTAATTATCATTATTCAAATATATTTTAAATTCTTACATATATTTGACCAAAAATACTTATCTTAGTATATTCAACATTTTTGAAACATATGTTGACCAAAAATACTTATCTTACACTAAATTTATTGTTTTGTTATTTCCAAAAATGTCCAACCAGACCAACACTATGCAATTATATTATAATATTGTCTATTTGAGACTTGTATGGAACACATAATTATTCTCCTTTGAAGAAACAACCACCATGTATAAGGTAATCATTCTGAATAATACTTATCTCACCTATTAATGGATTATTGTATTACTCAAATATATTTCAAAAATATGGATTAGTATCATATAATAACTTAACAACTTCAAATCCAACTACTTCTCTCACTAGAGCCGCTAATAGTTCCAATCTCACTACTCAAGCATTAGTTGCCTCATTATTATTGACCAAATTTGACTTTTAGGTCAAACTGGGGCACCCCTAGTAAAAAAGATGGTTTTTAGATATATAAATGGGTGTAATATATTGTCATGAGTTTTTTATAGGTTAATTGGTGTCAACTAATGTTATATTAACTTTGGTCAATTAACTTGTATGTTTTTATATCATTTTTGGGTCATTTGAGGGGTCAAAATAGTGCATTTAATGATTTGTATGGGTTTATTGGGAAACGTGAAGTGTCAAAACATGATTTATTGTCCCATATGTCATTATAAGTATTATATAGCTAACATAATTGAAAATATGCTAGGTTGTTCAAAGAAAAGTTAGTTTTCTTAAGGAAACATGAGAGATTGGCACTTGTACAACCTCTTTGGGAAGTGTGCCACTTAAAAAATGTTGAAATATGACTCTTACACTTCCCTAGATTTATATCCACATTTTAATTTATCTTTAAGTGCCATTTTCTTCCCAAAACCATTTTTTTCCATCTTTGTCCTTCCAGCAAGCAAAAGTGACTTGCAAGTTTTTGCTTGGTACAAATAACACAAGCAATTTTAGGAAAAATGATCTTTGGGGTGTACTCTAAACTCAAAGAAATAAATTTTTATATTAATAAGTTTTATAATTATCAATTGTGTTTTATGAATCATCTGTTTGAATTTGACTGTTTAAATCTTCCTATCAATTTGTGCACCCTTTAGGTTTTGGTCTTGTTTGGAAAATTTCATACAATCTAGTTATTGATATTTCTTCCAAAGTATTTTGAATTCTTTATCCAATGCTAAACATAATTGTTTTCATGTTTTATGAGTTTTTAATATGTTAATATTCTCAATTGTCAAGAAGATACATTTTTTGAATTATGGGTAGTTTCTGCCATTTTCAAGAGTTTTGTGCTTTATCAGCAGTTCTAGGGGGGTGTGTTAGTGTTATTCACATGTTTTAAAGGTCCTCATAGTTTTTTCTCACCTTTCAACCTCATTATCAAAATTTCTCCATGTTTTTTCATCACATATCATACCATATAACTAATTTACCACATGGCTATCATACCGGTCAACTGGGTGCTTACAAAGGGTTCAATATTGAAAAATAGGTTTTAGAAATTATTCAACATTATTATAGTGATAGCATCCTTTTGAAGAACTAGTCAAGAGATCATGCTTGTTCATGAAAACTTTTAATACAGACATATGTTCCCAAATTCTAATTTCTACCTGCCTGTAATCCTTATGCACTTACAGGTGCCCTCATAAGGTACATTTTTTGAAATCAAACTTTAATCTCTCAAAAGGTCCTTGAAAATTCAAATAAGCCATTTGGAATTCTCAAGTTAGGACTAGAACTCAAATAGAGGTCTAATATGCATATTATTCACCTTTCCCCTTTACTACCTACATACAAGGAATGGTCACCTATAGGCAATCTAGTAGAGAATTGAATATTCATTTCAAGTGTGAGACATGTTAGCGGAGATATTTTGAAATTTCAATATGAATAAAGTATCCTAGAATACTTGTATAGAATATTGGATTACTAAAAAGTTTAAGGTCACTCTCAAAACATAGTTGACTATGTTTAGGACTGTCTGCCCCAAAAAAGTGAAAATAGAGATCCTATGGGTTGTTGTAGGCCTCTTACAATATGTATCCTAAAGCTTTTAAGACACATAACTTGGTTAAGATTATTGTCTCTAATATGAAGAGTACTTATGCCAAAAAGGGAGTTAAGGGGATTGATAGAGGGTGTTGTTGCATTTATTTACTTTATTGCATTTACTTGTATTTATTATTCAAATTGGTGCACTAATTACTTATTGTAATTATTTTATTATGTTTATTAATAATTTGTACCAAATAGGATAAGCTTGCTTAGTTAGTAGTTAACTTAGACACCTAGCTTGTTATAGTGGATTTCCACTCCACTATTCAAGGTAAGATAGGATAAGATTGCTTAATTAGTAGCAAATGTGTGTTGATCATTTACACAAGTTAGACACCTATCTTGTTAGTGTGAAGTTGCATTCCACTATTCTTGTAGTCAGATATCAGTTGAACTACATGTGTTATGTGAGTTCCCAGATATTTATCATGCATGCTTTGCTCTATATAAGCAATGGCTATTTGTGTATTCTACATTAGATTAATATTGAATTATCAGAGTAATTTATCATATTTGAGTTATTTATTCATTTCAGTTATTATCTTGGATATACAATTATTGTTTATTACTATTACTATTTTATCTCTTATTTATGCTTTATATTAGATTAATTAGATCTTGTAGCTAATTATAACATGGTACTAGAGTTATATTAAATATGTTGATTGCTAAATATTTAAGAGAAAAATATCCAGATATAGATCAATTTTTTGATTTTGTATACACACACAAATTGGAGCTTTGTAGATAATTTCTAAGCTCACCATTGAGTTTAGAGTACCCAAATTCGTCAAAATCATCTACAATTTTGTCCAAATTGGGCACAAGAGGTGAAATTGGTAAGGGTTTGATCCAGAAGCACCATGCCCAAATCTGGTAGGTACCCAAAAATTGAAGCGTTTCTAAGCAAAATGGACCTCATGGTTCTGTTTAGAAGGCATCAAAACCTATAGATCCATATAAAATTTATCCAATTTGGACACAAACACCTAGAAGGCAATTTTTTTTTACTCTCAGGTATGGTTATATAGACTGTATGGACTATAAAGACCAAAAACAATTGGCAAGCCTCATGGATTAGCAAGTATATTTGAAAGGGCAACTTCGGGATCCCACCATTTGAACACCGAGATGTATTTTTGAGTGAATTATTTTCTAAATAGATTAGAATTTCATGCTCTTCACTTTTGTACTTTCATTTTTTCTCAAATTTTTTCATATTTTTTTATAATTTAGATTTTTCTATAGCAGCTCTTGCCCGTCTTCATTTTGCCAACTTCAGAGGCTCATCACTTTCACATATGACCTTGTATTGAGGTCTTATTTTTTTTGAAAGTTAATTTTTTTTAGCACAATACATTGGTGTACAAATTTTTGTAATAATGTGCATATTTTTGTACTTTTAGACTAGAAGGACTAATTGAGATTTTTGTAAATTGAAACAATTATAATCCAACCTTGTAATTATACTCAATTATAAAATGCTAAAAAATACTTTCTAGGTGGGATAAAACTAAGTAATTCAAGGGGGTTTTGTGATGTGTTCTTTATTTTTATTTTTGATTTTTAACTATTTATTTCTAATTGCATCATAGGAAATCCTAAGTTCCCACTATTAACAAAATACAACTATAACACATGAAAAAAAATGCTTGGAATGCATTAAAGATGTTAGGATATACACCTTATATAACAACTCTTATTACTCCACCTACTGATGCAAAAGAGTTATAACACTTTCTCTTTGAAACTACTAAGGTAATTAGATGCATTTAGTCTTACATGTCTTTAGATTTCAATTTCCATCTTGACAAATGTACAACTCCAAAAGAGGCTTTGGATAAATTAGCATCATTGTTTGGAAAAATAGATGAGGTTCATGGTTACCAAATTGATAATGAACTCATTAGTTTAGATCCTAAAAATTAAGCTACAATACAAGAATACATCACTAAAGTCATAGATCTTAGAGCACAACTTTATGAATGTAAAATTGATAAAAATCATATTCAATTGATTTTCAGTGCCTTACATAAATTAGGTCATAAATATTCATCCTTTGTATCTAGTTTTTAGACTCATAGGCTCACATTGGGCACAACATATCAAATGCCCACCTTTGAGGTATTCTATGAGATTTTAATGGTTGAAGAAGAAAAGTTAATAGCTATGGGTCTAATCAAGTCATCCAAATCTAAAGCTCTAATTGCAAATCAACCTTATAATAAGCAAGTTTCAATATCAGCATCAAATACATGTTTAAGTAAAAAGAAGTAGAATAATCAAAATAAGTCATATAAAGATAAGAATAAAGGGAAATAATCTTCCTCACAAGGAAATTATAAATCCACTAATAAGAAAGGGGATTCACAAAAAGGGACTGAGACTCCTTGCCCTTATTGCAAAAAGGGGATTCATAGTCAACAAGATTTATGAATGAAAGATATTGATGAACTTAAGGATCATCTCAAGAAGAATAACATCAATCAATCCTCTTCAAAGGATTATTCCACTCCTTCAAATTTAGGGAAAGGGAAATCTATAGCACTAGTTGCCCTGTCAAATTCTCCCAAGTCATGGGTAATTGACTCAGGTGCTCGTACCATATGGGTTCTAATCAATAACAATTTTTTGGATTACAACCAAATTCCTTGTCTCATATTCTCATAGGTGATGATTCTAAGGTAGGTGTTATATGAAAAGGTATAGTTGATGTTGATAGTGGTGTATTTGAGGATGTCCTTTGTGTGCTAGATTTATCAACTAACTTTCTCTCTATCTACCAAATCACTCACTTTGATACTTGTAGGAAAGTTGAGTTCACACTTGATTTTGTTCAATCAAAAAATTAGAGAATAATGCCTTAGTTAAAGTGGGAAAAGTTGACAAACATACTCACCTTTATTCATTCTCACATTTTGTGCCTTAGTCTTCCTCTATAGCTTTACTCTCACACACTGATTCAGTGAGAAAGCTATGGCATGAGATTTTGGTCATCTGAACTATCGCTATTTATAGTAGCTTAGTCAGTAGGAGATGGTTACATGACTTCCATAGATTTAGTTTTTATGGGGTGTATGTCATGGTTGTGCCTTAGGAAAACATCTAGAGGATAAGTTTGATACAGGTAAGGATTGGAGGGATACACAAGTCCTTGAACTTGTTCCTAGTGATTTAGTGGGTCCATTAGCTACTTTGTCTTTTAGTAAAACCCATTATGTTTTCAAATTTATTGATGACTATCCTATATATACTTGGGTTTATTTTTTGAAACTCAAGAGTGAAGTATTTGATAGATTTTTATAGTTTAAATTTCTAACAAAGAAATAATCTGGGAATTATGTCAAGATCCTCTACACAGATGATGGGAGGGAATATGTGAATAATAAGTTTAAATAATTTTGTGCTCTTGAAGGAATTGATCTTCAGCATTTAGCTGCATACACACCTTAGGAAAATGGTGTAGCAGAGAGGAAGAATAGATTCTTAAAAGAGATGGCAAGTTGTATGATTCATACAAAAATCATTAGTACTTGAGTACTAGGTGGAAGTGATTAATTTTGTTACATATATATAATAGAGTTCCTCACAAAGCTTTAAAGGGGATAACAACTCTTGAATCTTTGTGCAATAAGAAACCAAATGCGCATCATTTTAGAGTCTTCAACAGTCTAGCATGGGTTCACATACCTTCAGACAAATGTCGTGCTTTAGAAAAATAAAGCTAGAGTTACATATTTGTGGGATATCTTGATGGTGTTAAGAGATATGAAATCATTTATCTAGATTCACATGATCTTATTATAGCAAGAAGTGTTTAATTTGAAGAAAGTCCTTCAGACATGTCTTCTAACATTTCTCACTCTTCTTCCTTAGAAGAATCAGATAGTAGTGATGATGATACTCCTACTTCTTCTACTCATAGATAAGATGAGGTAATGTCATGTTCCTCCTCCTCCTCTAAATCCTTTCTCATTGATGCCTTTGTGGGCTAGACAGAATTTGGTAGATGCAAACCCTCTTGTTAGGGATCCATTAGATAGAAGGAGAACATGGTCACAACATGATATCCCACATTCCTACATTGTCACAGCTTCTGATCCATAGTATTTTTAGGAAGCCACAAGGATAGTTGAGTGGGATTTAATAATGGAAGAATATTATGACTCGTTGATTAGGAAAAACACTTGGGATCTTATTCCTCTTCCTAAGGGAAGAAAATTAGTATGATGTAGGTATATATATCAGATTAATTTGGTATGGGATGGAAATATTGATAAGTATAAAGCATGATTAGTGGCCAAAAGTTTTTCCCAAGTGGAAGGTAGTGACTATATAGAAACCTTTGTGCCTATTGCTAAGATGAATTCCATTCACTTGATACTAGATATTCGTGTAGTTCATGGTTGGGTTGTACATCAGGTGGATGTGAAGAGCACATTTCTTCATAGGGATCTTCATGAGGAGATATATATAGAGTAGCCACATGGATTTGTTTAGGATTCTTCATTGGTGTGCCACTTGTAGATGTCTCTCTATGGTCTGAAACAAGCCCACAGGGCTTGGTATTCCAAGATGGACACAATTCTTCTCTCATTTGTGTTCTTGAGATTTCACTTAGATCCGAATGTCTACATTTTATGGTAGGATGACTCACTATTGTAGTTAGTGATCTATTTTGATGATCTCATTATTACAGGGAGCACAACATCTATCATCATTAGTGTTAAGACTACACTTTTTGATAGGCTTTCTATGATAGACATGGGCCTATTACACTATTTTCTTGGGATTTAGATAGCATAGTCTTCTTCTAGGATTACACTTTCACAACCCAAATATGTCATGGACTTGTTAACTCAGTTTCATATGGCTAATTGTAGGCATGTACGAACTACTTTATTATCTAGAGTTAGACTTGAGGTTCATTATTCCACTCCCTTGGTTGATGCCACATTGTATCACTAGCTTGTAAGTAGCCTCATCTATCTAACTCATACATGGCCTGACATTTCATATGTAGCTGGAATGGTTTCATGCTTTATGTAAACACCATATGAGCTTCATTAGAGAGCTACCAAGCACATTTTGAGCTACATTCAGGGCACTATCAGATACGATATTCACTATATAGTAGGTATAGGTTTAGACTTGGTGGGATACATATACTTTGATTGGGATGGTGTTTATGATGATCATAAGTCCACTTCTGGTTACAACTTTCACTTCATATCCAACCCCATTTGTTAGTAGAGCAAGAATCAAAATGTTATTGCTCTTTCATCTATAGAGGCTAAGTATTATGGCACTATTAATGCCAATACTAAGGCTATTTAGCTTTAAAATATTCTCACTGAGCTTGGTGTTCCATTTTGGAAGCCATCAGTCATCTATTATGAGAACCAGAGCATTATCCAGATCTTGAATAATTTGGTTCATCATCAGAGAACTAAGCACATAGAGATCTATATGCACTTTATCAGGGAGTTGATTTAGGTAGAGATCGTTGATCTTCAATATTGTCTTATAGGGGAGAGTATTGTAGATATTTTCACCAAGCCTTTTAATACAAGCAAGTATCTTCACTTGTGATATTTTTTGGAGGTGTGGGACATCAGTTCTTTAGGGGACATCAATTCTTTAGGGGGTTTCCTAGACCTTCATTTTGAAGAGGATTTTTTTTCTTTAGGTTTTCTCCTTTCCTCATATATTTGTATAGAGTACATAATATGGCTACACATTATTGAGACTCTTATATGTATATCCCTAACTAAGCTTCCCTTATGGGGGGTGTTGGTACATTTATTTACTTTATTGCATTTACTTGTATTAATTATTTATATTGTTGCACTAATTACTTATTGTAATTAGTTTATTATTTTTATTAATAATTTGCACTAGATAGGATAAGCTTGCTTAGCTAGTAGTTAAATTGGACAACCATCTTGTTATAGTGGAGTTCCACTCCACTATTCAGGGTAAGATAGGGTAAGATTTCTTAACTAGTAGTCAACTTCTGTTGATCATTTACACAAGTTGGACACCTATCTTGTTAGTGTGGAGTTGCACTCTACTATTCTTGTAATTAGATATCAATTGAACTACATATGTTGTGTGAGTTCACTTATCTTTATCATGCACACTTTGATCTATATAATCAATGGTTATTTATGTATTTTACATCAGATTAATATTAAATTATTAGAGTAATTCATCATATTTGATTTATTTATTCATTTCAGTTATTATCTTGGATATACGTTTATTGTTTATTACTATTATTGTTTTATATCTTATTTTTGTTTTATATTAGATTAATTAGATATTATAGGTAATTATAACAAATGACAATCATCTGGTGCCTCAAAAGTTCCCTAAAAACACTGAAAGTATGCAGTAGTGTCTATAGGTTTTGAGCTCCAAGATGTTTCCTTTTCATGTTACAATGAAAACCATTCCACATGGTTGAATGGTCTTATATGGCCTAATGAAACATGAATGACCTAATGACCACTAAAATAACCTCATTTAATATGTTCAAACCCTCATTTACAACTATAATTCATACTATTGAAAGGGAATGTTGACCTACATCTAAGAATGAAAACAATGGACTAGTTAGGAAATTTTAAGAATTTTATAGACCATAAAGGGTAAATGAAATTAAGATCAGGTTAAAAAAAAATATAAAACATCATGGAAAGCCTTGTTTCACCAAAATACAAGTATAAGAGCCCAAGATAGTTGCCTACAACAATCAACTTAGAGTATCTCAGTCAATAGGGGCAACTGAGGGTTTAGTTATGATCAAAGGTGCATGTGGGAGGGATTTGAGAGGTTAAAATTATGAGGTGAGATTTTTAGTACTTTAAATATGATCATAAAAACCTCCATATTATATAATCAAGGTATGACCCCAACATACACCTATAGGTCCCTTCCAAAAAAGCAAACATAGTCAAAATATGTGTATGACAGTCAATGAATAATGGGTAAGTAAATTAGGTTGTTTGAGATGTATAGTGCATAAAAGTGAGTCCAAAAAGGTATAAATAAATATTAATATAATGAAATAGTTTTTATAATCACATTTACAAGCCTAAACCAAGCACGGACACCTATAGGCAGGGTCCATATTATCCTCAAACAGTAAAACCCTTTCACATAGTCTTGACTAGTGAGGGTATTGGATGAAATATAGAGGGAGTTTAAGTGTACAAGGGAAATAAAACACACTAATCATGAATATAAATACTTATATATTCCATTCATTATTAAACACAATTAGATAGAAAAATATTCAAAAGGCAAAACACAGTCCACTTGAAAAAGTTCACATACAGTTTGCCTAGAAGTATGTCTTTGGTTTTTGTGAGTTAGAAGAGACAGATGATATCATCAAGGGATGGAATTTTTTAAAGAGAATATTTATGAATTTTAAAATCTCATTAAATATTCACTTTTTCCTAAGTAAATAGGGGAGTGCCCTCTATTTTGTCTCAGACAAAGGGTACTCCCTTTGTGCATAAAACTTGTAGTCCTGGTTAAGGAAGGTGATAAGTAAAATAAAGGTGATTTACACATTTATAGGAGGTTTTCATAGTTTATTTACATCCATGTAAACATTTAAAACAAACAAGAAATGATTGATTTAAATGAAATAACCCCAAACCTCAAATTGGTAGTTAAATCTACAATACCAACATTAGGCCTAGAGGCTAAATGGAAGGTCACTCTCACTTGCAACTCTTGGTGAGAATTCCAACCAGATGGGACATGTATATAGGGGGAAAAAATATGTATATGCTATTTATATTAAAGGTAATCCATCAAGGAAGGTATTTTTGAGATAAGGTTATAGTTAAGCATGTTAGGCATGGCTAAACCTAGTATCCAAAGAAGGAGTTAGTCACACTTCGAATATGAGATATAGTTTATAACCTCTTAAAAAAAATTTATGGGATTAATAATTAGGTTTAAAATATTTTATATTTTATATGAAACTATGGATAATCCATTTTTGGCTCGAGAGCAATTCAAATTTATAGGAAATAAGAGGAACAGGTTCAATTAGGCAACTTCCAATACTCATATCTTTTTGGAGGATTTGCATTAGAATCTAAGGAATTTGGAGATGTTATTAGGGTCCCTAAACACTATTTTTATGAAATTTTTTTAATTTTTTATGTCCAACCTTTATGAACTAACCTTAAGACCAAAAACAAGCCCAAAACCCTACTAAACCCTCAATCAGGACTAGTTTCTGAAAATGGTATTGGACAGATATAAAAATGACACATTTGGACAATTATACCAATTTAAACTTGGAAATTAATCCCCAAAGATACTTCACACCAAGATGAGTTGTATGCACTTGTACAAATGGGGATAAACATAGGGGTTTTCTCACTATTTTGTGTGTTATGTAGGATACATAAAGAGTTAAGATATGAAATAAATTTTGGATGGAATATCAATACTTAATAAAACTATAAATATTAATTCCATTCCTTTAAATAACTTTTAAATTCCCCAACTAGGTGATTCAACTCAGCTAGTGAAATTTGGCATATTGGATAAGCTAGTGAAGAAGATGTAAAACTTCAAATGAGCTAAATTTAAGGTGTTCCTAATGATTATAGGGTCATGGAGTGTGTTAAAAAAATTCATACACTTCCTTCCATGTATTTTCATGAGGAAATAAAGTCATTTTTGAATCCAAATGTGTAGGTTGCATGAAAGGGTAGTTTTATGAATAGTAGATGATGATGGCTCACTTTTAAATGCTTTTAGAGGACCAAGAATATAACCAATGCATGGATATGAATTTATGATATTATCCCATTCCATTCAAATAATTTATACTATTATTCATTAGTTATAATATGTTAAAACAACTCCAATCATGAAGATAGTTTTTTTGAGCCAGTTAAGGAGTTTTCTTGCCATGTTTCATGAGGTTAGTGACTTGGATTGACACTTGGATCTATTTATATTGCATGGTTAAAACCATACCTTATTATCATGTATTTATAACTTGTTTTCTCATCTTTAAAAGTTTCATTGTGACCCTTGGACTTCTCTCTTCTTCTCTCTCTCACAAGTTCTATAAGAACTAGCCATTTTGGCATTGTATGGGATGCTCCACCTGAGTATGGAGAAGCCCTACTCATTTGTATATTTTTTAATAAATAAAATGACTAAGTGTTACCTATTACATGACTATATATAGTGTTTTTTCTTTAATTTTTTATTTTCTTAGTGAAAACTATGGTTTCCTTAGCATATTATCTTATTCTCTCACCTATTTGCAGCTTCTTCTTCCAGGGCATGTGAAGTGTTCCAAGAGATATCCATGTTTAAGTGAGTTTTTATTCTCATTAGTTCCATTCAAGGACTCTTTTATATTCCTCCTATCCTAAGACATTCTTCCATAACCTCATAATGTAACATTGATGCAAGGAGACTTAGACTGGAAAAGTGTATGTTTTGGTTAATTTCTTGTTCTCAAGTGTATCATACACATTGGTGGAAGTCATAAATAAATTTGGTGTATCACCTCCCTTAGATTAGATTATTTTCAATTATATTTCTCCCTTTTGACCCCCCAAGCTTAGTTTTAGGTTCAATCTTAAATGGTACATCAAGGGAGCTAGCCCTATCTAGAGACTCACCTCATTCCTTAGCCTACCCACAAGCCTAGAGGTGATTCCATTGTGCCACTTGGATGAGGAGAGATTTATATATATTCAAAGGGTTCAAATCCAAGTGATAATAATTATATTTTCCTAATTTATGGTTTAAAACAAAAGTATACCCTGACAAGAAATACACCCACTTTACATTCCTATTATTTAATTTCTTTTGAGTATTCACATACTTCAAGACCTCATGATCGATAAATAGGATAAACTCCTTAGGCACTAGGTAATTCCAATAATATCTTAATGATTGTATAATTCAATAAAATTCAACATCATATGTAGAATACTTATTTTTTACCTACATTCAATTTCTCACTAAAATATGTTATTGGCCTTCCTTCTTGACTCAACACATCACCAATTCCCACATGGGAAGCATCAAAATATACCTAAAACACTTTGTTAAAATATAGTAATAATAAAATATTTTTTTATATAATTTTCTTTTTTGAAAAACTCAAAGCTTTCTATTATTTCCCTTGCCCACTCAAATTCTTTTCCTCTCATGCAATATGTTATTAGTGAAATAATATCACCAAAATTATTAATGAACTTTTTAAAAAATATTTATAAACCATGTAAATTTATTATCTCCATGATGATATTTGGAATATTACACTCAACAATTTCCTTTACCTTTTATTAATTAACTCTTACACCATTTTCTAAAACTACAAACCCTAAAAATACCAAACTATTTTGTATAAACCTAAACTTATTTATATTTGCTAGATCTTCTCATTTTTGAACAATTGTAATACCACTCTCAAATATAGTAAGTTCTCTTTTATAGTCATATATATTAAAATATCATCAAAATAAACCACCATAAACGTATCAATGTAATATTGTCACATTGTATTCATCACCCTCATAAATATGTTTGGTGAATTAGATAATCAAAATGACATCACCATCAACTCACATAAGCCATCCCTAGTCTTGAATGTTATTTTCAATTCATCTCCTTCTTGAATCTAAATCTCATAGCAACCACTCATTATATGAATATTAGTAAATTATTTTTCTCTTGAAAGAAGATCCATCATATCAACTAAATGAGGTATAGGAAATATGTAATTGAAAATAATTGTATCAATTAATCTACTATCTACACACATCCTCCATCCTCTATATTTATTTTGAGTTAGAAATGTTGGTGTTAAGCATGGACTCATACTCTCCCTTAATACAACCTTTCTCACCAATTCAATAACCTATTTATTTAATTTTACATGTTCTGTTGAACTTATCCTATGTATTGCTTAATTGGGTAGAATTGGTCATAGAATCTAATCAATATGATGATGAATGTATCTCTTTGGTGTTTAACCATTTGATAACTCATTAAGTGCAATAAATACATATTATTTTGACACTTTTGCTTCATATGCTACTATTTGCACCACTTATTTGTCTTCTTTATTTAATAAATCAATACATAACATCAACCTATCATCTTCATTTCTTTGATAAATTATTTTTAAAAAAACATGTTTTCTGCCTACCCTTCTTCTTTAAGAGGTAGTAAAACTATCTCTGTTACACCTTTCTAAAAAGTATCTATGTTCTTTGCTCCATATGAATTACTTTTCTATAAAATTATCATGGCTTTATAAGTAACATATGACATACATCCATTGATATAACATCATTCCATATTTCATCCTTGTATGTTTTTACTAAATAAAACATGATTAAGTACTTTTTATCTATTATAAAATCATTCCATTTCTTAGACTATGAAATATGATAAGGATAATGATCCTCTTCACATTACAAACCTAGTTTATCTCCCATTTATTTAGAAACCATATTTTCACAATTACCACCATCTATAATTAATTTGCATATCTTTCCTCTTGAAGTGTACATTATTTGAAAAAAATTTGTTCTCAACCATGAATCACCACCTTCCTTATTATGCACATGTTCTTTCCTTGGATCAATAATTATTTTCCTCATCATGAGATTTTTATAAATGTTTTCTATTTCAACTTATATATTTTGCTCTTTTGTCTCATCCTCAACTATATTCACTCTTAAGTGGTCATATTTCCTCATTTATTGTTCATGATAGTGTGGACACTCAAATTCTTTGTACCCTTCTTCCCCACATCTATAACAAACATAAGACTTGTGTTGATTTGGAAATCACACTCTAGCAACACCGTAGCCTCATCCTCTTTTAACTCATCTTCCTCTTTGTTGATATTTAAACCCTTATCTATTATATTTGTACTTTTCTACAACATGTGATGATTCTCCTCTAGTTTTATTCAAACCAACTCTAGTGGGGTCGATGAAAAAATGGGCACTTTTGGTATTTCTTATTTTATGACTCTCATATTATGAAGTGACACCAATTTTCCAATAATTAAAGACATAACCATAGAGAATGGTGATTCTCTTATGCAATTGAGAGGGACAAATAAATTGTTGGATATGAATATTTTGTAGTTTTTAATGTACTTATTACCCAAAATCACAAAAGGAAACAAAATAAAAAATAAAAAGAGAAAAGAGGAGAAACACACAATGAGCTAAAAGTGGAGAACCATAGGGATAACTCAATATTAAACAACATAAATTGAATTCCTTCCTCACACATAATAATTAACATAGAAGCAACATGGGTTTTGGGAATAAAAATCATGACTAGAAGCACAAATTATCCTCATAAACCCTTGGAATCTACTTATTGCTTAGCAAGCCATTAGAACCCAATGTATGTTTAAGCACATGATAGAACCCAAACCTCATGCAAGCTAGTATTTTAAAATATGATACTTGTTCAAGCACACATCAAAACCTAACTTATACTTGAGCACATATTAGATCCCAATACCATTGTAGGCACACATTTTAGATTCTACCTTTTATTTTTGCACATCTCAGAACTTGATATGTTATAAAACACTCACGTGTATCTTGATGCTTACTCTTACACCCTTTGATTTCCTCCATTAATCCATAGGATTTATCTTCACATGTGATGGTTTATAGCTTATCTTTAAATCTTAGTTCTTTTCTCATTTCATATTTATTCCACTTTTCTCCCACTTGTAAACTTGCCTTCTCATAAACATTAAAATTATAGGGGTTCATCAATAAGGATTATTTATAATCAATAAGAGCTAGGGTTTGTTTTTGAAAATTACATCATTGATATTCATAGAGTTTACTCAATATTCAATCAATTTATTAATATTTTACTTTAAATATTCTCCAAGAGATTTTTTTCAAAACAAATTTTTTTATGGTGAAACTTTTTGGGGTTTGCTACTAGTGCATGCGTCATATAAATACTAACCTTGTGAGAGACATATTATTATATTATGAATATTTTATAATTATTATAAATATTATATGAGTTTTTAAATCCTTTATTAAATTTTGAATCTTGCTTGAACAACTATCAAAATTTAATATCCTATAAAACATCCCATTAGATTTTGACACATGTCTATGCAAATGTCAGAACCTAGTTGATTATTCAACATATCATTAGATTATGATCAACTATAAACAACACCATCATACTATGATCATATTTTATATAACTCCTTACAACCCAAATTCAAGTCAAATATTCATTGAATTCTACCTCTTATTCAAGCACACCTTGGAATCCACTCTCTACTTGAATAATATCATATTTATGCCTCTCTTCACAAGATCAACTCAGGTTCTAGTTTTTCTCATAGGTAGGTGATTTTCATCATATGTCAACATTTTTGACCGTAATCTAATATAATAAAAATAAAATCACCCCAAATAATACCCCTCTGAAAAAGTGTCTTCAATTAGCAGAAGATTGACACAAAGCATCAGTTTGAAGGGGTTGTTTCACCCCCCTACATAGATTCAAATGTTGAATAAATAAAATATACTAATCTAGGTCATATCAACATGTAATAATTATGGAATAAAATAAATTCATTCCATAAGACAAATTATGGACAAATCATCCATGATAGTGGATTATCTCAATTAGCGACCTTTCATATTTTATTATAATGTCTAGAACTAGTATTAACAATGTCTAAACACTGAACGGCGGCACTAAAGGAGAAGATCATCTGCATGGCCGTGGAGGGAGGAGCGCTCACTAAAGAGGAGGCTCGTTATTACACGGCATTGTAATGGGTTATCTTTTATTAGCGTGGATCTTTATTTTTACCTCATTTTTTAGTATTGTGGATGGAACCCAGGTTGGTTTTGCAGCCTGAGTTGGACTGCCATTCCGATCTGGTCAGCGATGGTAATATTGTTCAGATGGGGGAAACTTTGTTTCCTTTGTGCTAGTGTGCATTGTGCAGAAGGTGGTTCGCTTTTGAACCATGTTTTTTAAAGGCTACCTGGCCTTTGGAGACCAGATCTGGTTTTTAGCCATCGCTTTCTGTCGACTGGGATTGTGGCTCATATTGATGTGCTTACTTTAACGATATCTTGATTGCCATGGTGGTATTTCCTCTGGGCTTAGCAGAGGGGAAGAATGGGTAGATGATTGGGTGGATGGATTGGGTGTTCCTAACGCTGGTTCTAGGGTTTGAGGTTTCTGATCCATGTGAAACCAGGTTTTCAGCTCCTCTACCTCTATTTTTCATCTGATGGCTATCGTGCCGACCATTACTCAGTTTCGAGTGGGTCATTGTTTCTTTTTGGAGATATCTGGATAGCCATGGCAGCATTTCCCTTGGGAGTGGGGGAGACCTTTGCAGATGCTTGGGTGTATGGGTCGGGCGGTGGTGGTGACGGGTTTGGAGGTAGGGTCTTTGCTGGTGGTGCTATCTGCTTTGGGCAATACGTTGGTACGTGGATCTTAAGGTAGATCTATTTTTCTACGTGTTTTTTCTACTTTGCTTCGTTCTACCAGTTTGAGTATGGAATTTGGGTGGGTTCTCTTACCCGAGTTGGATGGCCATCCTGTTCTAGTTTGCGAAGCTTTTGTGGCTGCTTGGGGGAAACTCTGTTTCCTCAGAGGTTGGTGTTTATGCCACGGCACCCTGCTTAGGTAAAATGGAGTATCTTAAGCCGTGGAAGAGCCCTGCTCATTATTTTGATGGGTTGTGGTTCTGACTTCGTTGTTCTAGCGCTTTCATGTTGTATGCCTGGTTCTTTCTAGGTTTCAAGTCCTTGTAAAACTTGGGATGCTTTTATTGGTTTTTTTTGGTTGGTTTCAGGTCCAAGTAAAACCTGGTTTAGTTACTGTTTTTCAGTGCATTTGCCTCTTTTGGCATTTTGTCTTGCTTATCTTTCTGAATCTGTACAGGGTTTTGAGGCCCCTTCAAAACCTGCTTTTACCTTAATCTAAAACAATGTCTAAACACTATGATGAAGAAAAGAGGGTATTCAAGTATCCAAAAGTATAATATATATTATTCTTAGGTGTATATCATATTGATCATCCACTATAGCTACTTGATAGGGAAGTATTTTTTTATTTGGACTCCCACATCTTCTCAATAATTTTGAGATTCTAATACTCATTTATGTTCTAAATGGATCAACAATAAATGGTTACCAAAAATTAGTAATACATCAACAAGGATTAATAATAATATCTCCATGTTTGAATTCATGAATTAAATTAATGATGTGATCACATTCTTGCATAAAGTAGTGGGGATCCGAGTTGTAAGAAATTTCTTAGCATGGATCTATAAACACATATAGATCATTCATCATAATAATCAATACATCAATTGGGGAAAATTGATAAATGATTATATTCACAAATAGTTAGTAGATATTAATACTACTTCTAGATTCTATATGACCTCTTATCTTGTCTATGTTCAGGAGAAGATTCTATAGTGGCTTGAATATAGTAGGTGACATTCAAATTGTAAATATATGATTTATATCCTCAAATCTCATTAAAGGAAATTACATGTCATTTACATATTGTAAATGATGCATTTTTACAATATGTAATTCAAATGTTTAAATTAGAAGCATATAATTTGAGGATATCAATTTAAGCTTCTACAAAGATTTATATATGGGGATCCTAGTTCATACAGTTCTCAAATTTTAATTATCTGAGAATTTATGGGTGTGAGATTACTCCATACATACTCTCAAGGTATGTGATGATAAATGGACCTTAATTTAACTAGTAAGGTAGTTGACTGAGACACCCACGTTATTGTCTAGTAAAAAAAATTATAGAATAAAATTTCCCATTTCTATTGGTTAGTACACTTGTGCCTCTTTAGCTAAAGCAAATTTTATTGATGAATAAATTAATCAAATCACTATTCAGTGATTTTAAATCAAACCTTCATTTGATGCTAGAGGTCTAATTCAAAATCTTCTTGGTTCTTGATATCAACTTGTGCACCATTTTGAAAATTGTTGGATGGATTACGATTGATAAAGATGTGAGAATCGGTTATTACTAATGATTCACTTTGGAACAATTTATTATATTTGATATATTGAAAATCAATAAGAATATAATAGTCGATGAATATGCATTGGACCCCATTTATGAGGAAGATGTAACTAAATTAAAATATCTTATAAAATTAGATTCACATAAAAAATAATCTACTTCACTTATTAACATGACCTAATGTGTGTTGAATAAGACTATAAAATGGATGAAAAGAAGAGGTACTAATGTTGATAGATTAGGATTTCATATTTATATGAAGGAGACTAAATTAAAAATTTCTCATCAATAACATCAAATAGAAATAAGGACATATTTAATAGTGGGAACTATCAAATATTCAAAATAAATTGAAACAAAAACAAAGGTTGAAGTTATCACAAAAACTATTCCAATTCAAAATCCACTCAAGTTGAAAATAAGATGACAAAGTGAAAATCTCCCAATTACTCATATCATATCTATTTAGAATAATTTCCTCTATATAGTATTTCCCACTCTTAAACTCTAGTAACCAATACTACACAATAATTTATAGCTTTAGATATATCCTTTATATTTTAAACTTATGTTCCTTATCATCTTGATACTTTAATACCATTTCCTCTTGTTTAAAATGTTAAATTTCCTATTGAATATTATCCTAAAAACCCAATTGATACATTATGAAAAGAGGAAGGTGCAATTGTATTGGAAAATTCTCAAGTCTTGCAAACTCCTCTCCCTTCTTCTAATACTGAAAAGGAATCTAGTATTACTCTTGTATATCAATATCCTAGGAAAAATTACTTGATTGGTTGAATGAAAAATTAAATAAAATAGATGATATTTTCCATCCACAAGATATTAATTTTATCATTTAGATAATTATTCATCTTCATGTATCCATGAAACCTAAAATAGTCTATATAATGATCACATATCAAAAAGGAGAAAGATATGAAGTAGAAATTTCTCCTATTGAGAAAGATAAATAAAAATTTTAATAATTTTATTATCAAATAATTAAGGTTCACTTGGTAAAACCTAAAAGGGAATATGTGAATGAAAACATTCAATCTACAATTGGCACATTTCTCAATAAAATGGACCAAGACAAAGTGATTAAAGAATAACTCCAAAAAAAAGGTTGAGAAATTAACATTAGTGGTTCAAAAAATGGTAAGTCCAATTTAATATTATCATCCAATTTATCATTAAATTTTTTGACATATAAACATCAAATATTTTATAGTAAATTAGTCATATGGGCAAGGCGACAAAAGAATGCTCCAAAACAATTATACAGTAAAGTATCACTACCATTCACAAAATAATGATAATGTGTTTTGATATTCAATTAGAGTATGATAAAGAAATTGAAGATCAAATAAATATTATCAAGAATTAAATAACTAGAATGGATTGTTTCCCAAGTTAGAATAGTTTTCCTATACTTGTCTAGATGATCTTATTCAAGAAATTGTTATCTAGAAAGAAGAAATTGTGTACCTTACTAATTTTTTGGGAGCTATCAAATTTAGGGAATGTATTTTAAAATAAATTATTAATAAATTCAATGAATCTAAATCAATGGGACATGATTCTCTCTTTTAAATAATGGGAGGAGTAGGAAAATTAAAATGTGGACTCACAAATGATAATGGGAAACTAGTTTTTGAGGAGACCACTGTCAATCAATTCTAGAAGAATATTGAGGATATTATAACTAATAAAATTTCATTTAGTTATGATTCAATTTATATTTTGATAAAATATCAAAATAATTTATATAACCTCAATGCAATGCTTAAGATACTATAGGGAACAACATAAAAGATGATGGAACTATATTATGAGGCAAAGATAGGTTATACATATTTAGATGGCCTAGATTAAGTTAAAGTTCTATAAATCATGAAAATGTTTGATGAATTCCAAAATAAAAAGACACAACTTGAGAAAGAGAAGATTTAGATTGTTCTCAAAGAAGATGGACAAGAATAATTTGTCCTCATATTTTGACTTGTTTTCTACCTTGATATTTTTGAGTCATTCTAGTAAATTTCCATTTTCACATTTTTGTAAAGAGTAATTTGAACATTGTATATTTCCTTTCAAAATTTTAAGTTTTGAAAATCTTACAACATGATTTTACAAGTTGTGAAAATTTGCTAGTGTAATTTTTCAAGTTGGGCAAAAACACCAATGCATTTCTCCAAGTCGTGTAAACTATCTAATGTTTTTTTCCAAGGTTTTCAAGTGTGCAAATTTGATATTATATTTTTACAAGTATCTAAAATTAAAAAAATTGGTTACATAATTTAACTACCCATTTCAACCTATAAATATGAGTTAAAGTCTCATTTTTAGAGGTTATTGATAATTAGAATTTTTTAGCAAGACAAAGAAAGGGAAATTGTATCTGCAACTCAAAGAAAATCAAGATAAAGAGAAATTTTGCAAAGTTTTTGTTCAAAATATCTTCATGGATAATGTATGTGTATACATCCATATACATTTGATTCTTTTATTTTGTAATATTGTTGAGAATATGATTGATTAGTCAAAAAAATAGGGAATTATTGTAGAATTTCTTACTGAATGTACATTCTTAATTTTTGTAAATATTGAAACCTTAGTGGAGTAAAATAAAAAAATTACTCTTTTTAAAAGGAAATAAAAGAAAATTTTCATATTCTATTATAAGTTATAAGTAGTTATTTTTATGTATGGTGTGTGTTCCTATGGACATATAATGTCTTTCCTATCTACTAAATGAGAAAGGTTTCATTTTAATAAAATTACCCATCTCTTTGACATATATACTAAGTCTCTGACTTTGACTCATTGGACTTGTTATTTTTATAATTTTCTAAGAATACTTCTTCCCCTTTGTCACTCTTCTTCATATTTTATTTATGTCATTTTTTCATAATTTATGGTTAAAAGTACTTCCTCACTAGAAACCATTTTTATTGTGAATATTTTCCTTTCCTACATCCTTTTTAGCTTTAAATAAAGGTAGATATACCTACTATAGGAGAGGTAACTTATCCCATTACTATTGATAGAAAACACCCATTTTTCTCTTTGATAAATTTTTAACCAATAGTTTCTTGTGCCCACCATGGGGCATATTTCTATAACATTCATTTAACCCACATTTTGAGATATGGTCGATATGACTCTTCCATCAACTCATTGACTACTTTATCAACCTAAACTAGATTTCAAATAGTCTACATATTTGGATGTTATTTCATAGATTAGATAATTTACCTAGGATTATGAATAAGAATTAGTAACTCACTTTCATATCATTTTGGTAGTTTTGAATCAAGAATTAGAGTGTGCAAAAAGAGTAGAAATAATTATTACATTTAGGGAAGCCTGCACAATTCAATAAGTAGTTTGAAATTAGTATATTTCATTCATGACCATTTCATCTATTCAAAATCATGATGATCAACTTGGATTGAATTGGATAAAAACTACAAAAGAAGACATTACTTCAATTCTTTGATAAATAGCCTAGGATAATCAAATAAGTTATGTTGAATTCAACACTCTCACTAAAATGATAAACATAGAAGAAGATTGTGTTGTTATTGCTTGAATAAATGCCAAAATTATTTTAAGAAGGCAATTAATAAGATAAACACAAAGAGTAGTTCATATATCTATTCAAATACTTTATTTAGTACGAATGTCTTCTTATGACCATTCAAATAGTTTAAACACTAGTACTTCAACTAAATACTTATCAATTATGTGAAACTCAAGAGAATATTTTATTACATTTCACAAAATTTACATGGGATAATAGAAGTCATTCACTACAATTTCATAGAGATGTTGATGTATAAGAAAAATAAGATCGTGTCATTTTGGCACAAAGAGTCGAATCACTGGTTAAACATGGATTTTAACAAATAAGACCAGCTCAAATAATTATTCAATTTGGACTAGTTCCTCATAAATAGTAAATATTTCAAAACTAGAAGAAAAAAGATTCACCAAAGATAGTAAATTAAAAGGTGAAATCAATCATTTTTATTGGTTATAGGAAGCTTCTAATTTCAAATTGAATCCTAAATTAAAAAAAATAAACTCAACAACACAGTCAATATTTTCATGAATCCTAAGAAATTTAAACAATTACAAGGAGGAACAATCATTCATTAAGATATTATCTTATTAAGTGTTGTTATGCCATTACAAGAAGGCTTTCCAACCATAGTTCAACCTTGGGTTAACATAATTGGTCCATTAGCTTTGGGATAGTTATATGAACATACAAAAGGCTTATGAAATATTTTTCCAAAATTCTTAGATGATGACAAATAATAGTTAGATTAATATATTACAACATTTTTATAGCATGTGTAATTCTAGGTGTTGAACATGAATATATCACAATAAGATTGTTTGTTAAAACTCTCCAAAATGGAGAAACATATTGGTTTTATCATATTCTTCCAAGAGCAATAAACAATTGGAATGATATGAAAACTAAGTTTAAATATAGGTTTAAACCATTAGAATATGTACATGCATTATTGGCTCAACCTACTTATATGAAAAAATAAGTCTACTAACCTATGTAATATTTCATAACTAAATTCAATAAGCTACGTCATAAACTATCAATGACAATTAAGCCAATGGATAAGAATAAAAAATGCTTCTTTATCAATTATTAATTACCAAAAGTAAGTTATCAGCTAATAAGAGCTAGATTAGTTGATTTTAATGTAACCCAAATGTTAGCCATTGACATCGATGATGATATGATAAAGGCTTGAAAATTAAAGACGAAACCATCAAAAGGTAAGGTATAGATTTAAAGTAGTCTTATATTGAAATTTTTTTACAAATAATGGTTAATTATATAGCTATTTTTAATAATCAATTACCTCAAAAAATATCACTGCTCCTTACCAAGATATTCCCAAAATAAACTATTTGCATTTTCAAGGGAATCATCCTCGATTGTAAGTTCCTCATCAAAATCTTACACTAGAAGCTCCTCCAAAAAAAATATAAATCCACCTATGAAAATGATTTTAGAAATGGAATAAATATTTAGATATGAATAATTTGAATAAAAATGAATCATAAAATCTATATCCTAAAAAATGTGAAATTGAGTAACCTAGTGGTGACTCTATAACTGTGTTTTTGGAATACAATTCATATGAAGATTAGTATGAATAAAATGTTGTAGACATGAATATTTAGTCATTATCAATCTTCACAAGAGTTTATATTTTTTTTTAAAATATCAAATTTATGGACAAGAGGAATCTCCAAAAGTCATTCTTCCATGAGGAACACTACCTCTTGTTCAAATGAAGGGTAAACAACTAATAGCCAAAAATAGGTGATATCCTACTAATTGTTAATACTAGTTATTTTAAGGGTAATTATCCTATCATTAGTAATGCTAATATATCTCATTCTATATAATTTCCTTCTTCTTCTATAATACCTACCTTTAATACTATTTAACATGTCAATCAATCCAAAATTTAAATGTCACAAGCTAAATATTTGAGATCATATCTAGATTAACTAGATAGGCTAGTAGAACTTATCAAAGGAAACAATATCACTCAAAATGAGGCTAATTTCTAATTAATATTATCTAATCTTCCTTCTTATAATCTAGTAAATGTCATGGCCACTCCAACATCTAAGTCCAATACGGTTGACCCTTTTTACATTTCCTTATTCCTTAATGGATGTAAAGTTAGTAATTGCATAATTGACACATAATCCTTAGATAATGTCATGCCTAAAAAAAAACTCTATGCTCTTATCCTAAATTTTACAAAGATCTTTGGTCATTATTACTAAATGGAAACAAATCAAATTCCACTTCTTGGTCAAATCAAAGATTCATAAGTTGCCTTACATATTTTCCTCATAAGAGGATTAAGATAAACATTATAGTAGCTAACATCCTAGCATCCTATGGAATTATCTTAGGGATAATATTTTGTGAATAACTTGGTGGAAAAATTCAGTTAGATTTACCACATTTAATAATCCCAATCCAAGGAGTGAAACAACTCCTTGGAACAAAATTAAAAAAATACACTATGTAAAAAGTGGATGATCCCAGGATCTATATGAAGATGCAGGTATAGGTAACTATTTTTTGATGGTATAAAAATAGCTGGATACATCATAAATCATGTAAATTAATCCTAGTGATGTCTAAACATTAGAATTTGATGGTATTTATTTATTAATAGGATCTAGTGTAATAATTGTTTTGATATCCACAAATAAAGAAATATTTACTTTCTCTTACAAATTGAAATTTAGGTGAACACTAACAATGTTACATAATATGAATCACTATTAATTGGGTTAAAATTTTCATTAAATATGAAAATTAAAACCTCAAAATTTTGGGTGATGCAAAATGGGTTGCAATAGATCAAAGGCCAGTTTCATGTGAAGAATGACCACTTGAGACACTATAAGCACAAAGTCTAGGATAATATTAAAAAAATTGAAGCCTTATATGTTCATGATATCCAAATATAAAATAAATCCAAATTAAATATAATTTTAATGTCATTTTCATTGTTGATTCCACATTTAAATGTTGGCACAAATAAATACAAAATTGAATTGGTGTATCGACCTAGTGTACTAGATAATTTAAAGAATTAACAGATATTCAATAATGATCAAAAAATAATTTCCTTTATTGAAAATATTATATTATTATAAATATATATTTTAAAGGTTGTAATTCATCATATAGATAATCTTATTCTCAAACTTATAAAGAAGAGCATTATTTAAGAACAAGATGAAGAAAGGGTAATCAAACTAAAAGGGAGCAACATGAACATAAAGGCTTGGTCTCATTGGAAGAAATTTTTGACAAGAATGATATGTTCATAAAAAATAAAATACATAAATATTATCTTAGTTTATTATACTATGATAAAGTGAACATTGGATCTGAAGAATAACCTAGGCTAGTTAACATTGAGAAATGTTGTTCACCAAAAGACTTTTCTTTTATCATCTTTCTTTAAAAATATATATATTCTAGCATATTTATATGAATATTTGAAATTTTTTTATCCAAAATAAATGTGGCATATCATTTCTCTAAAACATGATGCTAATCCAATCAATAAGAAAAAATACAATAGAGTCCAAATATTGCATTAACAATATCTGCAAAAATTTAGAAAATGTTGAATACATGAATTATTTTTCTAATTTATCATTCAACTTGGATTGATGATATAGTCTCAATTTGTAAAGAAAATGAAGAAGCCATGATATGTGTAGACTTCAAGAATTTGAATCACCCCTCTCTCAAAGATAATTATCCATTACCTATCATGGATCAAGTTCTCTATGCAGACATAAATTTAGAAATGTTATCAATGTTATATGGTTTCTCAAGATATAGTCAGATAAAAGTTGATAAAAAATATCAACATAAAATCATTTTTACAACCCCATGGGTTAATTTTTTATATTGATGAATTCCAGTTGGATTGATTAATGTGGGAGCTATGTTTCATAGATCTATGGACCTCATATTCAATTTGAAGAACAAAATAATTGTGGTTTACTTAGATGATCTCATAGTGTTTTCAAAAAAAGAGAGAATATCACTATGAACACCTTGAGAAATTATTCAAAAAGTGTTTATTTCATGGTATTTATATCAATACTAAAACCTTTGCTTTTAGGGTTTCTGAAGGGAAAATTCTCAAGCACATTTTCACCAAATAAGGGATCAAGATTGATCTAGAAAGAGTTAGAGAAATCCATAAATTATCTTTGCCAGCTAGTAAACTAGGTGTACATACATTCTTTGGGAAAGTGAATGTCTTAAGGAGGTTTATTCTATATTTTGTATAATTTATCTGGGATATTATTGAGATGAATAAAGGGGAACCCTCCTTCAAATGGAATAATGATGGGAAAGAGGCATTTGAGAAAATTAAAGTTGTAATTACTCATGCACCAACTATGGTTTGTCTATATTTCAAAAAGGAGTTGATCATTTATTATTCTGCCTCAGAACATACTCTCTCAACCATACTAGTTCAAAATAATGATGAAGGTATTTATTCTCTCATTTTTTTCCATGATATTTAATATGAATGATTATTAATTGAAATGATTTCTACAATATAAACATGCATATTAAGTTATGAAAATTTTCAAATAGTTTAGATACTATATTTTACATTTACATTCCATTATGATGGTGCTAAATACAATGGTGAAGTCTATTCTAACTCAAAAATAACTAGGATCTAAAAGAGGTAATTAGGTAATTAAGGTTCATGAACATGATCTCAAAATTAAGCCCTAAAAACTATTCCAAGGAAAAGGATTGTGTTAGCTTATAGTAGAATAGAAAGATTCTTAGTTAATTTTTAACATAGTCTAATGATGAAAAGAAATATCTTCCCTTTATCCTTATTATAGATTTTATTAATGAGTGGTTTGTTTATGTTTCTTTTTTTTACATATGGGGAATTTAACTCTCACCTTGATGCTAGAAAATTTAGAACATTAGTTGAAATCCGTAAAATATGTATTTATGGGATGGTACTTTGTTTAAAAAGAGTATTATTGGTTTTTTATTGAGTTGTATTAAAAATGAAGAATAGAAGCTTTTTAAATCCTTTCAAAATCAAGATTATGGTGGATAATTATATAATAAAGTGAGATCATATAAAATTATAAGATCCCATTAATACCAGCTTACACTTTTTAAGGACTGTTATGAATGGGTAAGGAGATATGAGGCTTGTCAATAGTTCATCAAACTACAAAAACTTACAACATTTCCTCGCAAGCCAATAGTGATAGAAAAACCTTTACAATAATTGGGATTGGATTTTTTAAGAATTATTAATCCTCATTTAAGTGTGGGGCATACACATGTTCTCACTACTATAAACTACTTCATTAAGTGGGTAGAATCCATCATAGTCAAATAGACAAATTTAAAAATTATGTGTAATTTCATCAAAAAGAACTCTGGTGAAATATGGTGTTCCTCAAAAGATTGTAATAGATAATTATTAAATTTTTATTATTCATAATTGATTGGATTATAATATAGATACAACACCACATTGTAACACTCTTTAGACTATTATCCATAAGAAAACAATCAAGTTGAGTCAAGTAATAAGAATTAGATCACTATCGTTTACAAGTCAATTGATAAAAATCAAAAGAATTGTCACAAAAAGTTGTATGATGCATTTTGGGATGATTTCATAACACCAAATTAAACCGTAGGTATGTCCCCATTCTAGTTTATTTATGGTATTGATGTAAAAATTCTAATAAAACTTGAATTGCCTTCACTTCGACTAGCCAGGGCGATTGAAAATCAAAACATCAAAAGTCCTTTGGATAAAATAATTTTGTATTTGAATAAGCTTAAAGAAGATGGATCTTGAGTTGTTGAAAAAATTTATAGATGTTAGGATCAATTTAATGTAATTTTTGAAAAAAAATAATGAGAAGGGATTTTCAAGTAGGAGATCTTATTTTTCTATGGGATAATTGTAGAGAAACAAAGGGAAGTCATGGAAAATTTGTAAATTTTTTAATGGACCCCTTCAAAATGAATCAATTGTATGGAAATAAAAGTTTATACTTGGCCTATCATAATGGAACACATTTTTTTTTCCCATACAATGAGTAACACCTCAAACATTACTTCAAGTGAAAGCAAGTCTCATGTATGTAATTATGTATATAACAATGTTTTTTGTGTTTCCCCTTCCTTTTTTCATATTGGCTTGTTTTGTGTTACATCATTTTTTCATGTATTTATCCTTGATATTTGATTCTTTTTCCTATCCAATCTCCTAATTTGGCCTAAGTCTTTCTTTCTATCAAAATTCAAATGAATCCATAACCCAATGGAAATATACTTGTTTATGAAACCATAGACTAATTTTTTTCTCTCATCCATTATAATTTAAGGTCCCTAGTTAGAGCTGGTTGTTATTGTAATTTTTGAATGAAAGTAAAAAAGCTAAGAATGTTAAGTATTTTGACCACAAATGGTAAATTTGATTCAAATATGGTCAAATTTATCATCTATAAATGAAAATGCACTATCTAAAGAATTCATTATCAAAATTTTGAAAATAAAAACAAAATAAAGTGCAAAATTAGCTAAGTCTTTAGCCTTGTCAATGTTTGGTCAATGATTAAACACACCCCAAGAAGCTTCCTATTCATTATCAAGTCATCAAAACTAGATGTATGCTTGATTACACATTAGAACCTAGTCCTCATACAAGTTAACCCATTGGAACCCAATACTTTATTGAGTACACATCATAACATGAATTTTTATTGAGCACATATTAGATCATGATACCCATATAGGCATTCCCTTTAGATTATAGATTTTATCTCTACACATCTTGTAACTTGATATATTAATAAATACTCATACAAATATTGATGCTTATTCATACAACCAAAAATTTCTACCATTAATCCATATGATTTCTTCACATGCATGAGGGTTTATAGATTAGATTTAAATCTCTTTGATTTACCCATTTTTTATTCATTCCACTCTTCTCCCACTTGAAATATTACATCCTTGTGAACATTGACATTGTAGGGGTTCAACAATAATTAGGGTTATTTTTGACAAGTTTAAAATTGATATTCATAGAGTTTCCTTTGTATTTGATCAATTACATGAGATTTTATATCGCATTTTCTCCAAAATAATTTTTCAAAACTTAGTTTTTCATGGTGAAGCTTGTCAGTGTGTGTTACTGGTCCATATATCATCCAAATCCTAACCCTATGATAAACATATTATTATATTCCAAATGTTTCCCAATAATTCTTTGGATATAGAGATTTGATCAAGCCTTCATAACACTTTGAATCCTACCTAAAAAACTATCAGAATCTGATTCATTTCAAACATCCCATCAGACTCCAACACATGTATGTGTAAATATCATAACCTAGTCGATTATTCAACTTATCTCAAACACTAATCACCTATCAGACACACTATCAAAATTTGACCCTCTATTAGACAGTTCCAAAAGATATGTAGTCAACTCAAACATCCATTAAATTTTGACTCTTGTTCAATCCCACCCTAGAATCCACTCTTTGAACAAGGTCATATTTACATCTCTTTTCAAAATATCAAATCAAGTTCTATTTTTCCTCTCAAGTATGTGTTTTTCATCATATGTCAAAATTTGATAACCCAATGAAAGATATTTATTATAAAAATAAGCCAAAAATGACCCCTATAAAAAAATTCCTCCAATTAGAAATAGCCAGAAAAATTAAGTATTAGTATCAATGGTTTGTTTCACCCTCTCACCTTTATTCAAATATTGAGTAAATAATATATATTTATTTAGGTGACATCAACAAAGAATAATTACTAAATATAATAAATGGGGTCCATACAACATATATATTTTAGGATATTTATGGTATGTTTTCCATTTATGTCTATAAGGCATGTGCAATGACAAAGTGGTTTAGTAGGTATAATGAGATGGAGCATGGTGGCATAGTGTACCTGGAGTAGTGTGATGCTTGAAGGGGTGTGCATGGGTGTCCTAGATGGATGAATGGAGCTTGGTATGAATATGCTTTAATTTTTCTTAATGTGTTCTATTCTCAAGGGTTGAATTCATGTGGCCTTCATGAGGTATGCAGTTTAGTTTGTACCTTGTAGGCTTGATCTTACATGATTACCTAAGGGTTATTGAGTGTTTTGGCTTATGTGCCATGATAAGGAGCTCAGTGTGATTGGAATATGAATTGTGTAAATGTATAAGATTATAATATTTTAGATAGATGTTTTTCAAGAGGTGGATAGTGGTCTGCAAGGAAGTTTGGCCATTGGCCTAGTTGGCCTAGATGGGCTTGTGAGACCTTGTAAAGGGTCAAAGAGGGTTTTTAAAATGTTTCACCATATATCTATATGATATATGATATATGATTATATATGTTTGTTAAAGAATATTTACCAATTAATAGGTTATAAAATGAGATATAAATTTAGAAATGCCTTCATGTGCTTTAAAGGGTGCTCAAATGGTGCATTTTGAGCTCAAGAGGAAAGTTCTCACATTCTTCAACTCATGTAGAATTTTCATAGGGATATTATCCTTTTGGAGATATTTTTAAAGGTTCCTAAGAAGTTTTTACAAGATTTATTTCATGTATTAAGGGCCTATTCTTTATGAATGATTGCTAAGAAGGTAAGCAAGTTTTTATATGCAAAATTCCTAGTCTTAAGACCTAATGTGAAATATTTTGCTTTTAGGTGTTAAAAAATATGTTGTATGGATATGATGATTATTTTATGTTTTATATGACTCCTATAGGCTTATTATCATGTGTATTTTAAATATTTAATGTTTGTGGGTCTCATAGAAAAGTGCTTCTTAATAATGTTTTTGATATTGTGAGAGATTTCTGAAAGTAACTAGGGGAAAAAATGGGTGTGTGATGAATATTATAAATTGATTAAAAAATTAATGTAAATTTTAATTAATATTAATTTCTCTATGTCAAATTTATATTTCCTCAAATTTTTCTAGTCGATATGAAGGAAAAGGTACCATGAGTGAGAAAAACCAGTCAAAGTGAGAAGTGGAATTAGAAGGCCTAATCAGTGAGTAAGGATGGGTCTAAGCTCTTGGAGGTGATGTAGGAGATGTATTAACTATGTTAGTTCAAGTTTTATTGTCCCTAGTAACTTGAATATGAGTGAATGGTTGACTCATAGTTGACCATGATGTTTTCTCTAGCAAAAGGAACTCAGTTTGAGTGATTGAGTTTGATTACAAGGTATATGGTCAGATAAAGTGTTCTTGATGGTTGGATAGTGTTGAGGACTAATTGAATATATTTTTTAGTTATTTTTAATGTTTTATCAATCTCTTATTGGTCAAACATAGTCTTACAAAGTGAAGCTATGCTTTGTCTGTAAGGAGTATGAGACATGGGCTCACTACATGAACTAAAAAGTTGTTACAAAGGTTCATGGCTGACCTTGGAAGACATAAGTGATTCATTATAAGATATATTATAGATAAATATCTGAACATAATTGAAAATGGTATATATACAAGATGTTTTTATTCTCTTTGTGGGTGTAATCAAGCTAGACAAGCAAATGTGTGTATTGATACTTGAAGACCTTATGTGAAGGTTGTTGGGGGTGTTGGTGACCAATGTTTATATGAGATTGAGTAGAGAATACTGTAATGAGACTTAGCATAATTTTATTATTCTATTGATTACTTTTACTATATTTATGAGTGCATATTTGTATTTGAGTGAAAGATTTGTGAAGGGGTTATTGATTGTGTTGAAGAGATAACTTAGTGTCAGTGACTTGTGTGGAGTTTCAAACATGGATAAGAGTATCTTGTAGGGTTTCTCTATCAGTTGAGAAGAAATCAGAGTTCAATAATTATTTATTTTATAGGTGTTGTGTTGGTGCTCAACATCTTACGCAAGTTGGTGCTTGTCATTTTTAGGGGTTAGTGCTCCTTGTGAAGTGGGTGCTTCATAAAAGCCTCATGTTTGTGATCATCTTATAGGACTTTAGTCTATTGTTTTTTATAATTGAGAGTGGGTTTTATCCCCCATGAGTATTTCCCACATAAATATTTTTGTAATGGTTACATTCATGTTTGTTCTTTGATTCATCTATCTTGCATATTGATATAAATTGTTAAGTAGCTTAAAGAGTTGGGAATTAGATTGCATTATTGTTAACCACTTATTCAACCCCCCCCCCCCCCCCCTCTCAATGGTTTATACCTCTATCAATTGGTATTATATTAGGTACTTTTTGAGGCTTAATAGCTTGAAAGGTGATTTTAAGGTACATTACAGTCTATAATGAAGATTCCATGTTTATCCAAGTTACATTACATTCAGAAGAAAATGGGGACAAGAAATGGTACATAGATAGTGGTTGTTTTAGTCACATGATAGGAGATAAGATTAAGTTCATCACTCTTAAGAAATAAAACCATGGTGTTTTTATGTTTAGTGACAACAAATTTGGTACTATAAGAGGTAAGGGAACTTTGAGTTTACACAACAGAATTTCAAACACTGAAAATGTTTTATATGTTGAAGGGTTAAAGAATAATCTTCTTAGTGTTAGCCAGATGTGTGAACAAGGTAATTTTATGACCTTTTATGATGATTTTTTTGAAATTAGAAAAGGAAAATATGACATACTCCTTGCCAAGATTCACAAGTTAGAAAACAATATGTATGTATATCATAAATCCAAAAGAGAAAAGTGTTCGATGAGTCAAGTAGAAGAAATTTGGCTATAGCAAAGAAGACTTGGTCACATAAACTTCAAGAATATGATAATGATTAGTTAAAAGGGTATTTTAAGACATATGCCCAAGATTTATAAGGTTCATTAATATTTGTGTAAGTCTTGTTTCCATGGTAAACAAGTAAAGAGAAGATACAAGATAAAAGAGTTTTCTACTACTAAATCATTGGAGTTAATTCACACTAAATTATGTGGTCTTATGAGAACTCAAAGTCAAAAAGGTAATTAATATTTCATGTTACTTATTGATGACTTCAAAATAATGATTTGGATCTATTTCTTACAAGAAAATTAAGAATATTTTATGAAGTTCAAAGCTTTCAAAGCCCTTGTTGAGAATGAGAAGGGATCAAAGATTAAGTGTGTTAGATTAGATAGAGGAGGAGAATTTTGGTCTAATGTGTTTGATGAGTTATATGATACTCATGGAATAAAAATACAATTCTCAGCTTCTAGAACTCCACAACAAAATGGAGTGGTTGAAAGAAAGAATAGAACTATTCAAGAGATGTCTAGAACTTTACTGCAAGATGCCAAGTTATCTAATGGTTTTTAGGAAGAGGTTGAAAGTAATTTAGTATAAATTCTTAATAGATGTCAAATTAGAGTAAATAAATATAAGATCCTTTATGAAATATGTAAAAATAGAGCTACAAATGTCAAGTACTTCATAGTGTTTGGAAGTAAGTGTTACATCAAAAGGGATGAATAAAATATAGGCAAGTTTGATTCTAGATCTGATGGAGGTATATTTCTTGGGTATTCTTCTATTATTTCTACTTATATATGTTTCAACAAAAGACTTCATAAAATTATTTAAAGTTATAATGTGAGAGTTGATAAAAGTGGTCCTACCAAGAAGTCTAGTTTGAAGTCATGTGATCCAACTACTAGTTCTACTACAAATAATGACCAATCTATCTGTATATCAAATGAAGATGATGAATAAGATACCAAACTTGATACTAAATCTCCTTAAAGAAGAACTTAGGTATGTCATCTAGTTTCTCAAGTCATTGGTGATATGAATGCTAGTATGCAGACTAGGGGGAGATTGTTTTCAAACCAAGATCAACATGATTCAGCCTTTATATGTATCCATGAACCAAAAATATTCATTGAAGCCAATATGAAAAAGTAATGGTGGTATGTTATGGATGAATAAATTTATTAGATTAAAATAAATGACACTTGGAATATAGTTCCTAGGCCTAAGGGAAAGAATTTAATTGGAAATAAGTGGGTATATAATAATAAGGTGAATGAGAGAGGTGAAGTGGTAAGAAAAAGGATAGGTTGGTATGTAAAGGCTATGCTCAGGTAGAAGGGATTGAATTTGATGCAACTTTTTTCTCATGTGGCTAGAATGCAAGCTATGAGACTATTCTTAGCCTATGCTAGTTCTAAAAATTTCAAGGTATACCAAATGGATATTAAATCTACATTTTTGAATGGAAAATTAGAATAAGTTTTTATGGAGTTTCATGAGGGTTATGTTGTAAAATATAATCAAAATTTTGTTTTCAAATTGAATAAGGCTCTTTAGCACCTTAAACAAGCTCTTAGAGCTTGGCATGATAGATTAGATAAGTATCTCCTAACTCAAGGTTTCAGAAGAGGAGTGGTAGATATAAATCTTTACATCAAGTCATAATGAGAACATCAATTGCTTGTTTTGGTTTATGTGGATGACATAATATTTGGTTCAATAAATGATAAGATGAGTAAGGACTTTAAAGAGGTAACGAAAACTAAATGTGAGATGTCTATGTTGGGAGAACTCTTATTCTTTCTAAGAATGTAGATAAATCAACTAGACAAAAGGATATTTATCTCTCAAGCCAAATACATTAAGGAGATTATTTATAAATTCAATATGTTGGATAGTAAACCCAGATTAATATTATAAAAATAGGATTCAAGTTGAGTAATTATGATGAGTCTCCTAAAGTTGAGTAATCTTTGTATAGATCCATGGTATGGAGTCTATTGTATCCTACTACTTCTAGACTTGATATTATGCAAGTAGTAAGTGTAGTTGGAAGATATCAATTAGATCCCAAAGAATCTAACTTAAAGGTTGTCAAGATAATCCTAAGATATCTCAATGGCACCATGAACTATGGTTTGTGGTATCCTAGGAGTAAGGAATTCAAGCTAAAATCTTATACAGATGTTGATTGGGTAGGATGTGTTGATGACAGGAAGAGTACTAGTGGAGGAATATTCTTCATAGGTGAATCCTTGGTATCTTGGTTGAGCAAGAAGCAATATTCAGTATCTCTATCTACTATAGAAGCTGAATACATTGATATAGCTTCTTGTTTTGGTCAAGTCATCTAGATGAAGCAGACCAAAGAATATTATAAGGTAAGTCAAGATGGTCCTTGTCATATTCTATGTGAAAATAATAGTGCCATAAACATGTCAAATAACCCATTGATGTATTATAATAATAATCATATCCCTATCAATTATTATTTTCTAAAGGAGTAGGTTAGTGATCAAGTTATCAAATTGGAATATGTACCTTCTAAGGAACAACTAGTAGACATAATGACTAAACCATTGCCTAAAACTACATTTGAATATCTAATATCCTATCTTTGGGTCATTCTTTCTTTCTTGAATCAATGATGATTCATTGGGAGAGATGAAGCAATTAGTCATAAGAGTTGCTTTAGTTGTTAAGGTCGGTTGATTGTTCAAGAAGTATGTTCAGATCTTTTGGTCCTAAAATATCTTTTTAATCAATTTTTGATGCTACATTTGAGTGGTGATCTAAAGGATATGGATGAATATATTTATATGAGGTCATGAAGAAGATATTCATGAGTCATTTCTAGGTGATTTGAGTCCTTGATGAGATCATATGTGAGTTTTGTGGTCAAAAGTTAGAGTTGACCAATTTTGGCAGTGATGACTACCTAGAAAGTGCCCAAGTTGCTCATATAAGTGTTCTAAGGTGGATAGAAGTTTTTAAGTGAGTGACTCAAGTTATTTTTTATGTGTAAAAAGAGGGAGGATGGCTTGGAGATGTTTATGAGGTGCTCAGATGTGATTTTGAACTTTTGGTCAAGGTGTTTGTTGTAGATAATGAGCTTATATCCACAAATTGCTTGGTTTCAAGGGTCACTTAAAGAATGAAGATGTTTCATTAGTATTTTGATAATTATTAAGGTTTTTACATGTGATTGAGACATGTTCTATGTGGTTTCATAGTTTGATGAATTATTTTTTGCTAGTTGGAGTGTTTTGAGTGGTCTCTAGCTCTTCTTCTCAAGAGCATGTGTTTGGAGGCTTAGAGGAAGTAAGGTGTGAAGGCTTGAAATTTGGCATGGAAGTTAATTTTGATGATCTCTAGATGTGGTATCCAAATTGGATGTTAGCATTGAACATAGCTTTACTTTTGACCAAGTGTTTATTTTGAAGCCCTAGTCATTTGGGCATGTTTGGAAAAGTGGTCAAAACTTAGAGTTTAAGGCTAGAAGCTTAAAAAACAGTTGAATAGGCCAAATGGGTATCCGAATCAACTTTTAAAATGGTCTGTAAGTAAGTATAATTCATTTTAGTCCAATATTAGTTCACTAGGAGGTCGAATTAGCTAGTAGGCTAGGGAACGAAGTATGCTAAGGAGGATGAGTTGGAGCCTCAATTTTGTAATGCCTAATGGGAATGGTAGTGGTATTTAAATATGAATTTTCATGGCTTGATGTGCTTGGGGTATAGAGTTATGAGGTATGTAGAGGCCAGATAGGGTTATAAGGGGTCTAAATAGGCCTAGTGAAGAAAATGAAGATTGTTGAAGAAATTTTCCAAATAAGGTTGGAATTTTTTGTTCTAGTTGAGAATTTTGGTTTATTCTAAGCATGATTCAGGTGTGTTTCTATTTTTGGAGTGCCCTTGGTGTTTTGTGTGGTGCCTTGAAAGTGATGATAAGTGAGCTTCTGTGAAGCTTTGGTGTTCTCATTGTTGTTTGAAGTGATGGTATCTATTTTTGGAGGTCCTGTAGGTGTACATGGGTTGTGTATATTGAGGGGGATCCTTGAAAGTGGAGCAAGGTCCTATGGGGATGTGTTTTACCATGTAATTGTTGATAGGTCTAAGGATCTAGGTGGTTTTGGAGTAGTTTTTTAGTGTAATCACATTCTGAGGGGGAGTTGTACTTGTTTGAAGTCAAAATGGTAATCCTTTAGATGTTTTCATGAAGGTGAGCTTGATTCCATGTGTTTATTTTAGCTTACTTGTTTAATTTATATGGTGCCCAATGTTGAAGGGTGTCCACTTTATCATTTTAGCAAAGGGGGGAGAGAAAGGGAGTGTTTCCATCAATGATAAGGGGGATATTGTTGGGATATTAATGGTAGGTATTGTCATTGATTTCTATAATGCATTTGAAATGACAAAGTGATCTAGAAGGTACAGTGAGATGGAGCATACTGGCCTAGTGTACTTGGAGTAGTGTGATGCTTGAAAGGGTGTACATGAGTTTGATAGGTGGATGAATAGATCTTGGTATGATTATGTTTTACATGTTCCTAATGTGTTCTATGCTAAAGGTTTGAATTAATGTTGCCTTTGTAAGGTATGTAGTTTTGTTTGTACCTTGTAGGCTTGATCTTGCATGATTGCCTAAGGGTTCTTGAGTGCTTTGGTTTATGTACCATGATTAGGAGATAAATGTCCTTGGAATATGAATTTTGGAAATTTATAAGATGTTGATAGGTCAAATATATGGTTTTTAAGAGGTGGCTAGTGGTCTGTAAGGCAATTTGGCCATTGGCCTAGTTGGCATAGATGGGCTTGTGAGACTTTGTAAAGGGTAAAAGAGGGTTTTTAGAATGTTTTATCCTATATATACATGATATATGATAAAATATGTGTGTTAAATCATATATACCAATTAAAAATTTAGTAGATGAGTGAGAAAGTTAGAAATGACTTCATGTGCTTCTGAGGGTGCTCAATTGGTGCATTTTGAGCTCGAGAGGAAAGTTCTCACAATTCTTAAGCTCATGTATAATTTTCATGGTGAGATGATCCTTATGGATATATTTGGTAAGGTTACTAATAAGTTTTTACAAGAATTATTTTACATATTAAGGGCATATTATTTATGAATGATTGCTAAGAAGGTAAGGAGGTTTTTATATGCGAAATTCCTAGTCTTAAGACCCGATGTGAAAGATCTTGCTTGTAGATGTTAAAAAACATGTTTTATGTATATGATGATGATTATATATTTTATAGGACTTTGATAGGCTTATGAGGATGTGTTTGTTCAATCTTGACTATTTGTGTGTCTCACAAAAAAGTGCTTCTTAACAATGGTTTTGATATTGTGAGAGATTTATAAAAGTAACCAAGGAAAAAATGGGTGTGTGATGAATATTATAACTTTATTAAAACATTAATGTAAATTTTTATAAATATTCATTTCTCTATGTCAAATTTATAGGGCCTCAATTTTTTCTAGTTGATATGAAGGAAAGGGTGCCATGAGTGAGAAAAAACAATCAGAGTGAGAAGTGGAACTGGAAGGCCTAATCAGTGAGTAGGGAGGGTTCTAAGCTCTTGGAGGTGATTTATGGGATTTATTACCTCTATTAATTCAAATTTTATTGTTCCTAGTCACTTGGAGATGAGTGAATGGTTGACACATAGTTGACCATGATGTTTTTTCTAGAAAAATGAACACAGTTTGAGTGATTAAGTTTGATTATAGGGCAGATGGTTAGATTAAGTGTTATTGATGGTTTTAAATTGTTGAGGATCATTTAAGATCTTCTATAGTTATTTTTAAGGTTTTAACAATCTCCTATTGGTCAAACATAGTCTTACAAAGTGAAGCTATACTTCAATTGTGAGGAGTATGAGACATGGGCTCACTACATGAACTAAAAAGTTATTGCTGAGTTTTATGGCCAAACTTAGAAGACAAAATTTATTCTTTATAATATATCCTAAGGATAAATATCCAACCATAATTGATAATTTTATATATAGAAGATGTTTTTATGCTCTTTATGGGTGTAATCAAGCTAGACAAGCAAGTGTGTGTATTGACACTTGAAGACCTTGTACGAAGGTTATTGGGGGTCTTGGTGACCAATGTTTGAATGAGATTGAGTAGAGAAAAATGTCATTAGACTCAGTATAAATTTTTTATTCTATTTATTATTTTTACTATATTTATGAGTGCATATTTGTATTTGAGTGAACGATTTGTGAAGTGGTTATTGCTTATGTTGAAGAGATAGCTTGGTGTTGGTGACTTGTGTGGAGTTAAAAACTTGGAGAAGAGTGTTATTTTAGGGTTTATCTATCAAATTGATAGTCAATCAAAGTTCAACAATTTTTCATTTTATAGTTTTTTTGTTGGCGCTCAACATCTTAGGCAAGTGGGTGTTTGTCATCTTTAGGGGTTAGTGCTCCTTATGAAGTGGTTGATTCACTAAAGCCTCATATTTTTGATCATCTTATAGGAATGTAGTCCATTGTTTTGTATACTTGAGAGTGGTTTTTTTCCCCCATGAGGGTTTCCCACATAAATCTTTGTGTAATGGTTACATTCATGTTTGTACTTTGATTAATCTATCATTCATATTGATATAATTAGTTAAGTAGCTCGAAGAGTTGGTAATTAAATTGCATTATTGTTAACCACTAATTCACCCCCCCCTCTTAATGGTCTATACCTATATCAATATTATGGGCAAAACATCAATGATAATGGATTAGCTCAAGTAATAGTCTTTCCAATTTAAATATAGTGTTAAAAACTATTATTAATAATGAATAAACACTATGATGCAAAAAATAGGAACATCAAGAATACAAAAGGATAATATATCTTATTCTTAGTCCTAGAGTATTTTTATCATCTATTAAAACTACTTGATAGGAGAATATTTGTTAATTTGACTCCAATATCTATTCAACAATTTTGGGATTCCAATACTACATTTTATAAATGGCTCAACAAGAAATGGTTTAGAAAACCAAGGCATACATCAACAAGTCTTCCTAAGAATTTTCACTGGTTTGAATTCATGATTAAAATAAATGACATGATTGAAATCTTGCACAAAATAATGAGGATCTTAGTTGTGATAAATTCATAAACATGGATGTATATATACATATAAATCATTCATCAAAATAATAAAGACATCAATTGGTGATAGTTGATCAATCATTCCATTCATAAAATGCTAATAAGGGTTAATACCACTTCCAAATTCTATATGACCTCTTATCTTGTCTATGTTTTTTATAGGAGAAGATTATATAGTGGCTTGAATAGAGTAGCTGATATGCAAATTGAAAATATATATGATTTATATCCCCAAATTTGATTAAAGGAAAGCACATGTAATTTATATAGAGTAAATGATGCATTTTTACAATATATGATTCCAATGTTTGAACCAAAACCATACAATTTGAAGAGTTAAATTCAATCTTATACATAGATTTCCATATGGGGAGCCTCATTCATACAATTTCCAACATTCACTCATCTAAGAATTTGTGGCTATGATATTGCTTCATACATTCTCCTTAGGTATGTAGATAACAAATGGACCTTAAAGGAAATAGTAAGGTAGTTGACTGAGACACATAAGTTCTTGGACATTAAACATAAGTGTGAATTAAAATTTTCCAATTTTTATTGGTAATTACACTTATGCCTCTTAAGCTAAAGCAAATTTGATTAACAAAGAAATGATTTGATCCACTATTCATTCATTCAAAAGGAGACCTTAATTTGATGCTATAGGTATAATTAAAAGTATTTTCAGTTATTCATATCAACATATGCACAACTTTAAATAATATTTCATGGATTTTTATGATGATAAAGACGTGATAATCTATTATTACTCATGATTCACTTTGGATCATGTTATTGTATTTGACATAGTAGAAATTAGGAATAATATAGTAGCTGGTGAAGATGCATTGGACCCCATTTATGAGGAATATGAAATTGAATCAAAAACTCTTCCAAAATTAAAATAACACAAAAAAATAATATACTTCACTCATTAATGGGACCCAAGGTGTGTTGAAAAGGACTCTCAAATGCTTAAAAAGTAGAGGTATTATTGTTGATAAAGTAGGATTTCCTCCTCCTATGAAGGATAATAAATCAACAACATCAAACAAAAATAAGGACATATTCAATAGTAGGAAGTAGTAAATATTTATAATAAATCAAAGCATAAATATAATTTGAATCTATCGAAGAAACTATTCCAGTGCAAAAGCCGCTCAAGTTGAAAATAATAAGACTGCATGAAAATTTCCCAAGTTATCCTAGTATTTAAATTTTTGAATAAGTTTCTCTTGATAGTCTTACTCAATTTAAAACTCTAGTAACCAATACTATAAAATAGTTTATAGCTTTAGATACATCCTTACTATTTGTGTCTTTTTTTCCTTCTCGGCGTGATACTTCAATACCATTGCCTTTTTCTTAAAATGTTGAATTGCCTATGGAATATTCTCCTAAAACCCCAACTAATATATTATGAAAAGAGGAAGGTGAAATTTTATTAGAAAAGTATCAAGTCTTGTAAAATTCTCTCCCTTCCTCTAAGACTCAAAAGGAATAGAGTGTTTCTCTTGTGTAACAATCTCCCAATGCAAAAGTCTCTAACTGGTCCAATGAAATAATAAATAAAAGAAAGAATATTATGTATCCACAATAAATTGATTTCAACATTTTGATAAATACTCATCCTTGTGTAGCCAAAAAACCTTAAAACAATCTCTATAATAATAACATATAAAAAAGGATAAAGGTATGTGAAAGTACCACTTCTTCTTGTTGAGAAAGATAAAGATAATGGCGAAGCCTCTAATTATCAAATCACAAAGGTACACTTGGGAAACACTACAAGGGAAGGTGTGAAGGAAAATGTTCAATTTGTAATTGTCGTATTGTTCAATAAAATGGACCAAGAAAAAGTGACTAAAGAACAACCCAAAGAAAATGTTGACAAATTGACATCAATGGTTCAAAAATTGGTAAGGGAAATTCAATATTCTCATTAAATTATTGATCATATTTTTAACACAAAACCATTAAATGTTACAAAAAAAATTGGTCATATGGGCAAGGCAACAAAAGAATGGTCATGAAAAATATGAAACAATGTATCACTACCATTCACATGATGATGACCATGTGTTCTAAGATTCAATCAAAATATGATCATCAACTAAAGTTGAGAACAAATATGATAAAGTACAGAAATGGAATGGATTTATTTACAAGATGAAACATTTTTCCTATACTTATCCAAATAATCTTATTCAATAAAAAAATACCCAAAAACCATAAATGGTGTACCACACTAAGTTTTTGGGATCTACCAAATTTAGGGTGCACATTGTCAAATAAAATATTAATAAATCCAATGATTCTAAATTAATGGGAGGAGTAGGAAAATAGAAATGTAGGCTCACTGATGATAATGGGAATCTAATTTTTAGGATACTTTTGTTAATCAATTTAAGAATAATATTAAGGATATAATAACTTGCAAGTCTAAATTTAATTATGATTCAATTCAGATGTTGATTAAATATCAAAATAATTTTAATAACCTTGACAATGCAATATTTAAAAGACTATAGGGAATAATATAGAATATGATGGAACTATATTGTGATGCAAAGATAAATTATACACATTCAGATGGTCTAGATGAAGACAAAGTGTTATAAATCATGAAATTTTTTGATAAATTCCAAAATAAAAATCCACAACCCTAGAAAGAGAAGACTCAGATTGTTTTTAGTGAAGATGAACAATAATAGCTCATCATTGGATTTTAACTTATTTTAGACGTTCATCTTTTTGAGTCATTCGTGTAAATTTTTGTTTGCATAGTTTTTTAATGAGTAATTTACACATTGTATATTTCTTTTGAAAATTTTAAATTGTAAAAATTTTGAAACATGATTTTGTAGGTTATGTGAATTTGATATTGCAATTTTCCAAGTTGTTCAAAAACACCAACAAATTTTTTTAAGTTGTGTAAACTATCTAATGTGTTTTTTTAAGTTTTTAAAATGTGAAAATTTGCTATTATATTTTTACAAGTATCTAAAATATTTTTTAAAAAAATGGTTATATATTGTAACTACCCATTTCAACCTATAAATATGAGTTAAGAGATCATTTGTAGGAGTTATTGACAGTTAGAATTTTTCAGCAAGATAAAAAGGGGAAATTATTTCTATGGCTCAATGAGAATAAATACAAGGAGAAAATTTTCAAACTTTGTGTTCAAAATATCTTCATGGATAATGTATGTGTATATATTCATAGATATTTGATTATTTTCTTTTGAAATGTTGTTAAGAATATGATTGATTAGTAAAAAACAAAGGGATTTTATTGTGGATTTTTTTTTTTTGAATATACATTCTTAATTTATAAAAATAGTGAAACCTTGGTGGAGTAAGTTCATAAATTTACACTTTTTACAATGAAATTCAAGATAATTTTAATATTCTATTATCAGTTATAGGCAATTATTTTTATGTATGTTGTGTGTTCATATGGACATAGAATGTCTTTCCTATCCTTTAAATGAGAGAGGTTTCCTTTTAGTAAAATTACCAACCTCTTTGACATCTCTAGTAAGTCTCTAAGTTTGGCTCATTGGACTTGTTGTTTTTAAACTTTTCTAAGGATACTTCTTCCCCTTATCATTCTCCTCCATATTTTATTTCTATCACCTTTTTTTAATTTATGGTTAAAAATACCACCTCACTATAAACCATTTTTATTATAAATAGCTTCCTTTCCCCCATTATTTTTCGGTTTTCAATAAAGGTATCTCCACTTACTAATAGGAAAGGGACCTTGTCCTATGACTGTTGATGGAAAATACCCATCTGTCCCTTCAAAAAAAATTCTCACCAATAACTATCAAATTATAAACAAATAATTTATACTTCATACATAGGTTTCTAACCTATGGTCTACCATGTGCACTAAGGTATTATAGAACATAGTCTATCACATGCAAAAGCTTATATCCAACATATAGTCATGATTTCATATACTTCAATATCATAGTAGTAATCATTTTAAGTACCATTTTTCAATCCATACCTTATATATAATTAGTGTCTCCTCAAATTATGAAAGGTTTCATTAGCATTACGAAGCATTTCAGATTCTATAAACATAATTGTTACAACTATATTTTGGGTTACAAGATTCATACAATATCTAAAAACTATAATTATCAACTAATGTCCATATAACTTATGAGATACCATAAACATGGTTCTAAGTGAAAAAAAATTACTTCAAAGGGAATTTAAAGGATAAATAACTTCACTAGTTTTTTTATTGTAGTTGTAAACACATAAGGTCCTCAAAAATCTAAGAATGATATTTTTTACTAATTAATATGTAATAGAAAACCTTAGGTAGCATAAAAAATTGCTTTCCATAGAATAGTACTATGATATTTTATCTATGTCACTTAACCCACAAGGAGGATATAGACGTAAGTTCATTACACCAATGTTACATTCAAAAGGTATATTTGATAAGAGGTTTTCATAAAGTAGAATTTTGGGCATTATAAGATAAAAATAATGGTGTTTTAAACATAACATAATAATTTTATGTCCACAAGGTTTTTATCAAACTATCAATATGTTGTAAGTTTATAAAGTGCCTCTTTTACATTTTTACCTAACCCCAAGCTCTTAGGAAACAACATTGTACATATAAGTTATTTAATACACTTAACATAATCCCCTTAGGATATTGAGCTAGTATGGATATCAAACAAATATGTTTAACAATGAATATATATTTACCATAGATTATATGTATAACTTATAGAATATTAAATATTATAGCTAACCATTGTAACATATATACTTAACATATATCTTTAATAATAAAAAATTTCAACGTAATCACTTATTTCTCATATTAGATATGAAACCACTTTTTCATACTACTTACACATATATGAAATATATACAAATACATATATGCATGTATATGAATAAAATGTTAGAGACATGAATAGTTATTCATTCATAGTCTTCACAAGAGCTTAGAATTAGAAAAAATATTAAAATTATGGACAAGAGGAATCTTCAAAAGTCATTCTTCCATGAGGAACACTACCTCCTATTCAATTTAAGGGTAAACAACTAATAGACAAAATAGGTGATCTCCTAATGATTATTGATATTGATTATTTGAAGGGTAATTATCCTATAAATAATAATGTCAATATATCTCAACCTATAGAATGCCCTTTTTCTTCTATCCTACCTTCCTTTGATATCATTGAAATGTCAATCAAACCAAAATTCAAATACCACAAGATGAATATTTGAGAGCATATATAGATAAAATAAATAGGCTGGTAGAATTTATCAAAGGCAAAAATCCTAATAAAAATGAGGCTAATATCAAAGTAAGATTAGCTATTCTACATTCTTTCATTAAAGTAAATTTCATGGCCACTACAACATCTAAGTTCAATACAGTTAACCCTTTTTACATTTCCTTATTCCTTAAGGGATGTAAATTTATTAATTACATAATTAACACATGAGCCTTAGAAAATGTAATGCCTACCAAAAATTTCCATGAGCTTAGCCTAACTTTTACAAAGATATTTGGTCATCATTACTAAATGGAAGTAAAACAAGTTATACTTGTTGGTCAAATGAAAGATGCCCAAGTGTCCTTACCATATTTTAATCAAAAGAGGATTAAGATAAGCATTCTAGTAGATGACATACCAATATCCTATGTAATTCTCTTTAAAATAAACTTTTATAAATAACTTGGTGGAAAAATCCAGTTAAATTTTCCACATGCAATGATCCCAATCAAAGGAGTGAAGCAGTGCCTTGAAAAAAATACACAATGTAAAATGTGGATGATCCCAAGCTCTTATATAAATATTCAGGTATAGGTAACTATTTTATGACATAATAAAAATATTTGGATATGATAAAAATCATGAAAATTAATCCCAATAATGTATGAAAATTATAATTTGATAGTAGTTATTCTTTAGCAGGATCTAGTGGAGGAATTGTTTTGATATCCACAAATAAAGAAGTATTTATTTTCTCTTAAAAATTGAAATTTAGATTTACTAATAATGTTTTATAATATGAGACACTCTTACTTGGGTTACAAGTTTCATAAGAGATGGTAATTAAAAACCTTAAAGTGTTGGGTGATGTAGAACTAGTTGTAATAGATCAAAGGCTAGTTTCACGTGAAGAATGACCACTTTAGGCACTACATTCACAAAGTATAGGATAATATAGAAAAAATTTAAGCCTTATAAATTCACGATATCCCAATATAAATAACTCCAAATTAGATACACTTTTATTTTTGATTTCATTGTTGATTCCACATTCAGAAGTTGGCATAAATAAATACATAATTGAATTGGTGTATCGACCTAGTGTACTAGATAATTTAAAGAATTGACATATATTCAATAATGATTAACAAATAATTTCCTTTCTTGAAAATATTATATTATTATAAATATATATATTTAAGTTAGTAATTCATCATACAAAGAATATTATTCTCAAACTTAGATATAAGAGCATTTTTTAAGAATAAGATTAAAAAAGGGTAATCAAACTAAAAGGGAAAGGGAACAACCATCTTAAAGGTTTGGTTTCATTGAAATAAATTTTTACATAAAAAATAAAATACAGAAAGATTATCTCAATTCAATAGACTATGATAAAGTGAACAGTGGCTCTAAAGAATAACCTAGGCTAGTTAACATTGAGAAATGTTGTTCACTAGAAGAATTATTTTTTTATCATCTTACTTTATATATATATATATATATATACAAGATTTGAAATATTTTCATCTAAAATAAATATGACATATAATTCCTCTAAAACCTTATGCTAATTCATTCAATATAAAATAAATAAAATAGAATCTAAAGATTGCATGAATGATTTTTTCAAAAATTTAGAAAATGTTGAATGCATAAATTATTTTCCTAATTTATCATTCAACTTGGATTTATAATATAATCTCGGTTTGTAAAAATAATGGATAAGTTAGGATTTGTATATACTTCAAGAATTTTAATCATCCCTCTCTCAAAAACAATTATCCATTGCCTATCATGGATCAAGTTCTCTAGGCAGTCACAAGTTCAGAAATGCTATCAATGTTAGATGGTTTCTTAGGTTATAATTGGATGAAAGCCGATAAGGAAGATCAAGATAAAAATAATTTTTACAACCCCATGGGTTAATTTTGCATATTAATGAATGTCATTTGGATTGATTAATGTGGGATCTATGTTTGAGATATCTATGTACCTCACATTCAATCTAAAGAACAAGATAATTGTTGTGTACTTAGATGATCTCATAGTTTTTTTAAAGAAGAGAGAAGATCACTATGAACACCTTGAGAAAGTATTCAAAAAGTGTTTATTTTAGGGTATTTGTCTTAATCCTTAAAAATTTATTTTTAAGGTTACTAAAGGGAAACTTCTTAGGCACATTGTCTCAAAATAAGGGATCAATATTGATCTAGAAAAAGTTAAAGCAATCCAAAAATTATCTTTGCCAACTAGTAAAATTGTTGTATATTCATTATTTGGGAAAGCGAATTTCTTAAGGAGATTTATTCCATATTTTGTATTACTTATCAGGCATAGTACTTAGATGATTAAAGGTAAAACCCCCTTTAAATGGAATAATTATGGGAAAGAAGCATTTGACAAAATAAAGTTTATATTACTCATGCACCAACTATGGTTTGTCTAGATTTCAAAAAGGAGTTAATAATTTATTGTTATGCCTCAAAACATACTCTCTCAGCCATACTAGCTCAAAGAATGATGAAGGTATTGAGTCTTCCATTACTTTCATGAGATTTAAAATGAATGATTATGAATTTAAATGATCTCTATAAGAGAACCATGCATATGAAGTTGTGAAAGTTATCAAATAGTTTAGATACTATATTTTGAATTTTTATTCCATTGTGATGGTGCCAAGTACAATGGTGAAATTTATTCTAACTCAAAAGGAATTAGGGTCTAAAAGAGGTAACTAGATAATTAAGTTTCATGAACATGATATCAAAATTAAGCCTAAAAAATTTGTCTAAGGAAAAGGATTGTGTAAACTTAGAGCAAAACAAAAATATTCTCAGTTAATCTCTTCAACATATTCTAATGATCAAAATAAAGATCTTCCCTTTATCCTTATTATACTTTATACTAATGATTGGTTCATTTATATTTATTTTTTTGACATATGGTAAATTTCCTTCTTACCTTGATTCCAAAAAATGTATAACATTAGTTTAAATCTAGAAAATATGTATTTATGGGATGGTACATTATTTAAAAAGAGTATTTGTTGCTTTTTATTGAGTTGTGTTGATAGTGAAAATTTAAAAAAATAACTTTTATAATCCTTTCTTGATCAATATTGTGGTGGAAAATTATCTAATCTAGTGGAAACATATAAAATTCTAAGATCCTATTAATACTAGATTACACTTTTTAAGGACTCTTAGAAATGGGTAAGGAAATGTAGGGCTTGTCAATAGTTTGTCAAACTACCAAAACTTACAATATATCTTCCCAAGCCAGTAGTGATAGAAAAACATTTACAATAATGGGGATTGGTTTTTTAGGAAATTTTAATCCTCATTTAAGTGTGTAACATGCACATGTTCTCACTACTATAGAATACTTCACCAAGCAGGTATAGGCCATCCTAGTCAAACAAACAACTTCAGAAATTATTTGTAATTTCATCAAAGAGAACATCATGGTGAAACATGGTTTTCCTTAGAAGATAGTATCATATAGTGCTTTAAATTTTTATTCTTTATAATTGATTGGTTTCTAATATAGCTATAACATCTCATTGTAACACTCTTTAAACTATTATCCACAAGGAAATAATCAAGATGAGTCAAGTAATAAGAATATGATCACTATCATTTGCAAGTTTGTTGATAAAACCAAAAAAAACAGCACATGAAGTTGTATGATACATTATGGGAAGATCATATAACACCAAATAAATCCATAGATATGTCCCCATTTCAAATGATTTAAGGGATTGATGTGGAAAATCCAATAAAACTTGAATTGCTTGCACTTCATCTATCTAGGGCCATTGAAAATCAAAACTTGGAAAGTCCTTTGGATAAAATAATTTTGTATTTTAATAAGCTTAAATAAGATATATCTTGAGTTATTGACAAAATTTCCAAGCATCAAGCTCAATTTATTTTATTTTTTGAAAAAAAAATAAAGAGAAGATATTTTTAGGTAGGATATCTTGTTGTTATATGGGATAATTGTAGAGAACCAAATGGAATTCATATTAAATTTGAATCCTTATGAATGGGCCCCTTTGAAATGAAGCACTTCTATGGAGACAACACTTTCTACTTGGCCTGTCATAATGGCACACCTTTTCCATTTCCATGCATTGAGTAACATCTCAAACATTACTTCAAGTGCAAGGAAGTCCCTTACATGTAAGTTTGTATATAATATTTTCTTTGTGTTTCCCCTTTTTTTGTTCTTTTTGTCTTTTGTGTTACATCATTTTTTCTATCTTTTTCTTTGTTATTTAGATCTCTTGCATATACAATATCATAATTTGACCTTAGTATGTATTTCTATCAAAATTCAAATGACTCTATAACCTAATAGAAATACACTTGTCTATGAAACCAAAGTCTAAAATTCTTCTCTCATCTCTTGTAGTTTGAGGTCCCTAATAAGAGCTAGTTGTTATCATATTTTTTGAATGAATGATAAACAACCAATAATTATAAGTATTTTGACCACAAATGGTCAATTTGAGTCAAATATGGTCAAATTTAACATCTTTATATCAAAATTCACTAGCTAAATAATTAATTGTCAAAATTTTGAAAATAAAAACAAAAGAAAGTGTAAAATTAGCCTTGTCAAAGTTTGATCAGCCTTAAACACACCCTGAGAATCTTCTTATTGCTTATCAAGTCATAAAAACTTGATGTATGATTAAGCACACATTAGATCCTAGTCCTCATACAAGATAACCCATCATAATCTAATACTTTATCGAGTACACATCATAACATGACTTTTTATTAAGATGACTTTTTATTAAGCACATATTAGATCCTAATACCCCTATAGGCATGCCCTTTAGTTTATACATTTTGTCTCTACACATATTGTAACCTAAAACACAAATACTCCTATGAATCTTGATGCTTACTTATACAATCCAAAAAAATTACCATTAATCCATATGATTTATTTGCATGGATGAAGGTTTATATCTTAGCTTTAAATCTCTTTGATTTCCCCATTTTTGATTCATTCCACTCTTCTCCCGCTTGAAATATTTCATTATTATTAACATTGACACTGCAAGGGTTCATAGATTTAGCTTATTTCTATTCAAAAAGAGTAAGGGTTTATTTTTGACAATATAAAAATTGATATTCACAAAGTTTCCTTAGTATTTGATCAATTTCTTAAGATTTTATTTCATATTTTCTCCAAAATATTTTTAAAAAATTTGGTTTTCCATGGTAAAGCTTGTCAAGGTGTGTTGTTGGTCCATATATCATCCAAATTTTGACCCTATGATAGACATATTATTGGTTTCAAAATGTTTTCCAAGCATTCATTTGATTTATAGATCTAATAAAGCCTTCCTCAAACTTTGAATCCTACCTAAAATCCTATTAGAATCTATTTCCTATCAAACATCCCATTGGACTCTAACACTTGTATCTATAAACATTATAATCTGGGTGATTATTCAACTTATCATTGAACTCTGATCACCTATCAGACACACCATCAAAATTTGACCCTCTATTAGATAATTCCCTAGAACGTATAATCCACTCAAACATCCATCAAATTTTGACTCTTGTTCAAGCACACCCTAGAATCCACTCTCTATTTGAACAAGGTCATATTTCCATCCCTCTTCAAAATATCAAATTAGGTTCTATTTTTTCTCTTAGATAGGTGATTTTCATCATATGTCAACATTTGATACCCCAATCAAAGATATTTATTTAAAAAATAGCCCAAAAAATATCCCTCTGAAAAAGGGTCTCCAGTTAGAAGAAGCCACAAAAATTAATTATTAATATCAAGGGTTTGTTTCACCTTCCCACATATATTTAAATGTTAAACAAATAATAGATATTGTTCTAGGTCACATCAATAATGAAGAATTATGGAATAGAATTAGTGGGGTCTATAAGACATATTATGGATAAAGCATCAATGATATTGGATTAGCTCAAGTAGTAGACTTTTCCAATTTCAATATAGTGTTTATAACTTTTATTAACAATGGTTAAACATGATGATGCAAAAAAAGGATGTCTAGAATTAAAAAGTATAATATATCTTATGCTTAGGACTAGAGCATTTTTTCATCTATTACAACTAATTAACATACAATCACTTATTATTTTGACTCCCAAATTTGATCAAGAATTTTTGGATTCCAATACTATTTCATGTTCTAAATGATTCAAAAATAAATGGTTGACAAAACCAATTCATACATCAACAAGTCTTCCTAAGAATATTTCTAGGTTTGAATTCATGATTGAAATCAATGATATGATTAAAATATTTTATAGAGTAATGGGAAGCATAGTTGTAGTAAATTACCAATCATAGATGTATAGATACATATGAATCATTCATTAGAATAAGTAATATATCAATTGGTGATAATTAATCAATTATTCCATTCAAAAACAACTAATAAGGGTTAATACCACTTCAAAATTCTATATGACCTCTTATCTTATCTATGTTGTTGCTAAGATTATACAGTGGATTGAATAGATTTGGTGATATGAAAATTGAAAATATTGGCATGTTTTGTCATTGATGTGAAAATGGTGCATCATGCAAAGGCATAATGGTCATTGATGTCAAATACATATCATGTCAAGATTATACTATCAAGGTTGATGTCAAGATTGATTTCAAAGGTCACTAAGGATTGATGGTATTATGCCATCTATTGAAGCACATAGGATTTTTTTTATCGATCATAATTATCATTAATGGTGTAAGCATGGAAGGTATAGGTCATGGAATATGTTTGACGATAATTAGTGTCTGCATAAGAAACCATGTGATAAGATTTATTTGAATGAGATAGATAATTTGAAGATGAGAAAATTTTAAGGAAACTAATGTCTTAAAGTTTCATGAAGGAACTATTCAAGGTCTCAAAGGTGTTTAGGTGCATGTAAGATAGATGTGAATTCATATGATGCATAGTCATGTGGTTTTAGGTATGTATGAAGCTATGGAAGATTGTTATCATTAGAAAGAGAATGGTGTAGTGATATGAGTGAGGTGTAATGTTTCATATCTACTTTCTTGATGATTTTTTAAGGTCATGACATAAAAGGAATAGGTCAAGGCATCAAGTGCTTAAGTAGCCTAAGCCTAGTCATGGCATGAAAAGACCTTGTGAGAAGGTATGATCATAATGGCTTGGTGAGATGAGTGAACAAAGGCAAGAGTGGTTTAAGAGGTTATTTGATCATGTATTATAGGCATTAAAACACTCATAATATTTTTAGGGTGAGCCTATATGAGTACAACCTACAGTCTAGGTATGCATCTAGACCTCTCTTAGACCTTGCTTGGCTTGATCAGGTATCATGATCTATTTTCAAGGCATGTGAAGGATGCATGGTATTATTTAAGAATTATATGGTTTTTATGGAATTAGATTTATATTTTTATGATGATATTTAGGTGTAGAGTGCATGGAAAGAGGCATGAAGGTTAATTTTAAGACTTAATGTGGTTTATAGGTCAAGGTTTAGAGAGAAAAGAGAGAGAGAGTGGCCTAATGAAGGGTCATGATTAGATTTCAAGGTGTTTAATCTCATATAAGTATTTAAAAATGTGATTAAATTTTTCTAGGCATATTCATGAATTTTTAGGTTCTAGTTTGAAGAAAAAGCATGAAAAGTTATTTAGAGGTCTCTTGAGTGCTTATAATGAAGAGTTCTCAACCCAAGAAGGATTTTATTGTGTTCATCAGATCATAAAAACATTTCATGGGAACCTAATAATTTCATGGTATATATGGAAGGTTCCTAGCTCAAAATTAAATGCATTAGTTTTTGGATTGAAGGGCTATGTTTTATAAATGATCGTTAAGAGTAGAAACTAGTTTAAACCCTCTTAAAATGCTAAGAAAGCCCTGATGTTGAAGATGTTGATAAAAAGTGCTCAATATGGATTTAACTTATTAGGTAAGATATTGTATGTTGTATTTTACTCTCCCAATTATCTCCAAGTGGTATTGGTTAGAGAGAGTAGAGAGAAAATGTTGAGTTATAGGATTATTTTTGAAGAAGTTGTTATAGAGTCAAAATTTGCATTGGACATAGTAAGAAAATGGAAGGATGAATAAGGTATAGACTCATAATATATTTCCATGAATTTTTTTGGATAGGTTACACCCTCAAATTTTTTTAAACTGGTCATCCAAATTAGCCAATTGCTAATAGGCCTAATGGTGTAAATAGTGAAAAACCCAAGTAGTAGTGAGAAGATGAATTAGAATGTGTTTTCATGATAGAATGATGAAAAAAAGTGAATAGAGATGTTTTTTATGCATTTTATTACATGTTAATATTTTTTATAAGTTTTGGAGATCATTGAATTTAGTTAAAATTTGTTCACAAGTTGACCTATATGCTTCAAATAAGATAGTGAGACATAAGGTCATGAGATTGGTTTGAAACCAATATTTTCCATTATACCATATGATATTTCTTGAGGATGATATTTAAATCTCATGGTACCATATACATGTATAAAAAATCATTTAAATTGTCTCTACAATTTTTGGAGTTCTAAGTCATGATGACTATGTTTTGAAGAAATTTGCCAATTTTGAGTGTGTGCGTTGTAGAGGTGTTCTTAAAGACTTATATTTGTAGTGAAACTGTATAATTAATGTGTTGATTAAATTGAGGTCATTTATACTATTTATATACTTTTATTTTATCATATTTTATTGTATTAAGTGTGTTTAAGATTCATTCTTTCAAGACAGTTTGTTGGGGCACATAGGCCTAATAGGGAAATTTGTCCTAAAGAAGGCTTCAAGGTATGAACGAAGGATGCATATATAAAAATTCATGGAGAAGGTAAAAATAGTTCATTTAATAATTTTTTTAATGGTTTTCAAGTGTTGTATAAATCCATTTATTCCCAAGAGAATCAATTTTTGGCATTAAGAGATAGACATAATGCAATTAGGTCTCCATGAGACCTAAAAGAGAAATGAGGCCTAATTGAGTCAAGACAGACCAAAAGGGACTCAAATATAATTTTTTTCATGTCAACAAAATGTCATAATAAATATTATATGGTTGAATTAATAGGGTAAGTATGTGTGTCTAACTAAGTGGTGTATGAACAAGGACTGGTATATATACAATGCATTTTTAGGCCTATTTTTAAAAAAAGTGAAGATGAAGTGAATGAAATAGAAGATTTAATAATATAACTAGGTATTATAGACCATCATAGGGGTTTAAATAAACTATCATGAAAATATAATAGGAGTTTTGTGTATGAAAATCAAGGTCATATGACCTAATCATTCTTGAAGAGACCTAGTTGAGCAAAAAAACCTAGAAGGTAGTTTTAGAGGGTTAAAGAGAGTGAAGAGAGAAAAAATGTGATCATCATATGTTGTATGAGAAATAATGTTTTCTTAAGGTTATCAAAGAAATTAGATGGATGATTTGGTGTTGATTCATCTAGGGGATTGGTGCCTTTGTTAGGAATAAATCAAAAATTAATGTGGAACAATTTCACAAAATCACAATAACAAGAGCTATGAACAAAAATACATAAAAAATTATAATTAAAATGCACAAAAATAAGACATGATTTAAAAATTTTCACCCAATGTGGGATACATCCACCAGGAAAATTTTTCTCATATTTTATTACAAGACAAGTGTACAATCCAATTTCAGATCAATCTTCTCACAATTATAATGCACAAATATTGTTTGGAGCCGCACTCAACAAAATCTCCCAAATTCACCCTTGAATTCACCCACTCTATGCACCTTCTCAAAATAAATTATTTCAATTTATTACCTACTACATCAATAGGTAACTAACATAGGTGTTTTACAAAACAATGGGTACCAAAACCATGGGCTAAGTTAATCCATACTAGTTCCCCATTAATCATGAGTAATGACACCACAAAAATACAAGTATAGATAAACCACATATATATAACCCCATAGAGAATAAATTAAGAGTATACAATACATTTTAATATAAAATATTTGAAATACATTTTAATGTGGAAATAGGCTCCAAACATAAAAACCTCCTCATAAGTATGTGTTTGGTAAAGCCTAGTCATGTGGGTGCTTGTCTAGTTGGGGTTGGTGTTCCATGTGGAGTTGGTGCTTCAAAAAGTTTGTTTTTTATCTTATAAGACTATAGTCCATTTTTATAAATCATTAGGTTTTATTCTCATTTAGGTTTTCCCAAATATGTTTTGTGTTCTTATATTTCATGCCTATGTGAATAGTTGCTTATGCTTGCTAAATCTATATATTTGTTTGAATGGTTGATGATTATTTAAGTGTAATTGAAATTAAGTTTTTTGTTTACTGATTCACCCCCCCACCTCTTAGTCATTTTTCTTCCAAAAATTGGTATTAGAGCCTAGTCCTTTGAATTAGACCTAATAGCTTAAAGGAGATCCTTGAAGCATAAGCATTTCTAGTAAACAAGTACAAGGATGTTTCTCAACCAATAAGGCTCCTTTTTTCAATGGGACTAAATATGAATTTTAGAGCATTAAAATTAATACCTATCTAATTTCCTTGGGTTATGACATATGGAAATTTATTTTTTATGGTTTCACTCCACCCTCTACACCACCAACTAATGAAATAGGCAAGAAGGTAAATGATAACAATTCCAAGTCAATGAATGCCATTTTATGTGGTCTTTCAGAGGTAGAATTTGTAAAGGTCATGCATTGTGATACAACCAAATGGATTAAGGAAAATTTTCATACCATTTATGAAGGAAAAACCAAAGTGAATATGTAAAATTTGCAAACTCATTATAGGTAGTTTGAAAGTCTGAGAACGATGGAGGATGAAAACATTGCATCCTACATGTTAAGGGTTGATGAAGTTATAAATATCATCAGAGGTCTCAAAGAATAATTGGAAAAGTCTACATCTATTCTAAATATATTGAGATCTAGATTAAAATGTGTGTATAATATAAGAAATACAAGATCTAGATACACTTCAGATGGATGGGCTTGATGGCATCTTTACTGCCTATGAGATGAGAACAAATGAAGGAAGACCTCCCAAGAAGGAAGAAGCATTCAAACCTAAGAAGAAGTGAAAATACAATAAGTTCAAGTATGAGGTATGTTTAGATATTGATGATGATGAATTGATAGCCATGTTTTCTATGAAATTGAAGATTGGATCTAGTAAGTACAAGGGTAAGTTGTCTTTCAAATGTTTCAACTATGGTAAGATTAGTCACTTTGCATATAAGTGTCCTAAAATGGATAAGACTGATCATGATGAATAACATGATGAACATCATGGTGATGATAATAATGTCTATAATCCTAACAAAATCAATAAATATTTTATGAAGTATGAAGGCAAGAAAGGGTCATTCAAGAACAAGAGAAGTTTATATACCAAAGAAGATAATAACTCATCTAGTGTTAGTGACACAAGTACATCCGATAATGATGATGATAGTAATGATCATGACAACAATGAAAAATTATTCATGGATACATAAACAAATAATGAGAGTTGATAAAAATGGAAAGGCCTTATGGATGATGAAGAATCAAATGAAGAAGAGGCTAAAGTGAACCTTGAGGTAAAATTGGTCAGTGCTCTAGAGGAGTTGAAGTTCCAAAGAAGGAAGAATCAAAAACTATGATCATTGGTTAAGATTTATGAGGATAAAATCAATATATTTCAATAGTTACTAAGCATCAACACCAATGAACATGAGGTGATCATAAAATAATAGTAAACTTATATTGAAATTCTCACTACATATATTAAGACCAAGGAATAAGAATGCATCAAGTTTGAATTAGAAATAGAATCCTTAAAGGCATAACTAAATCAGACATCAGTCAAGTCAAAAACACATCATATATTTAAGAAGAGTATTGAATTTCATGGTGATATTTTGATTATTCAAAGATATATACATGACAAGATAGGTCTTGGGTTCAATTAAGACCAAAAGGAGAATAATAAAAGTCATACCTCAAAGACCTATATATACACTTTCAAATAACATGACAATATGACTCATAGTGATCATCAACAAGTCAAGAATACTAACATGAAGAGGCCAACTAGATAAACCACTACAATGAGGTATTTCAATTCTTTCAATGGTTATTGTTTTTCTTGTTATAAATTTGGTCATAGAGCAAGTTAATTTAGAATTGTCTCAAATAATGAGTTATAATGGGAACATGGGAGATGGAGTGATCAATCAAGAGGTATGTATATAATTTTTTTTGGTTATATTTGTCATGATATGAGATACATTTAAATATTTTGTCCTAATGGAGTTATTAGGCCCTATAGACTTAACAAGGTATATTGAGTTCTTAGAGTGCATGAAAAGAGTCAAACATCAATATGGAATCCAATCAAAATCAAGACTAATCATATTGATCCCAATGGTTAAGATGGATTATTTTCTAAGATACAACAAGGATTAGAAGTTAAGGAATGGAAATAACACTTGTTATATACATGTATTGACAAAGCATTCAAAAAGAAGAAAAAGGATGACAAGGTGGATGAGTTGAATGTTGCAATCAAGACTAAATAGATTCAAGGGAGGTATTATTAGTCTCATGATTACAAGATAGGTGAGGAAAGTGGTTTGGAAATATAGGAATCCCTTAAGTTTATGGATTTTTGAGAGCCATATAGAAAGGGGTGACTCAATTAGGCCTCATGAAGACACTTTTTTATCTATAGAAGCATGGGGTTGTAATCAAAGGACTCATCTTAAGAGGATTTCAAGTTATCTTTGTTGCAAAATCTAAGCTATTTTCTCTATAGCTTGTATGTATATGAAAAGGTGAAAGGATTTTTTGCATTAATTTTCAAGATCAATTCATAAGGATGCATGGTATAGAATGCAAAAGTATTTGCATTATTAATTTTCAAATTTCTTTTTGTATTTTTTTAGTAGTCTAAGAGTTCAAAGAGCTTGATAGCTCTTAGGTTTGAAGTTAGTAGGAAACATGGGGAGATATCTAAGGTTGACATTAGGATTATAAGGTCAAAATTAGTCAATTTTTATATGAAATAGGTTTGAAGAAATATGAGGATGGTCTAAGAGTCATAATGACTCATATGGTGAGCTCAAGCTATGAAGACAAAGGGGGAGTCCCTAATTCTTTAGTTAATGTTAAGAATATGATGACTTAGTGTGTGATTAAAGGTTTGATTAATATCAATCATATCAAGGGAAAAGTGAGTGGTCTTTTGATATGAGTTAATTTGAAGGAGGCATACATAAAGTAACGGGGAGCATTTTCATATCATGCTTCACATTTTGTGTGTTGAGCTTTGATTGCAAGAAGGTGTGATTCATGATGTTGCATGTGTGATCATGTTTATTTGAGAAAAGAGATTATTTTGGGAGAATTAATGTGAAAGGGAGATGTATCCTTTTGATAAAATTATTAGTTTCTAATAATTGTTTTCATCTATTGTTTGTGAGGAGAAGCATAAACTCAGGGGAAGATTTTTATCTCTATGTTGTGAAGTGTCAAGATAGTGAGGTCCAAGGATTAGATAAGAACTTGTGGAAAATATTTATCATTATTGTCCAAGACATAACAATATTAAAATGAGAAGATGAGAATGATTAGGTTGTAGTGTGTTTTGGAATGTGATTTTCATTGATGTCAAACTGGTGCATCATCAAAGGCATAATGGTCATTGATGTCAAAGATGTATCATGTCAAGATTGTATTATCAAGGTTGATGTCAAGATAGATGTCAAAGGTGACTAAGGACAAATGGTAGTATGTGATATATCAATGAACATAAGATTGTTTCATTGATGATAATTTCATGAGTGGTGTAAGCATGGAAGGTATGGGTCATGGTAGTTGTTTAAAGACAACTAATTTCTATATAGGAAGCCATGTGATAAGATGCATTTGAAGGCAAGAGAGAATTTAAAAGCAAGAGAGAATTTGAGTTCAAGAGATAATTTGAAGGAAAATAATGTCTTATGGTTTCATGAAGGCTCAAGTCAAGGTTTTAAAGGGTTTAGGTGTATGGAAGAGAGATGCCAAGTCATATAATGCTTGGTCATGTGGTTTTAGGTCTATATGAGGCTATAGAAGACTATTTTCATTATAAATATAATGGTGTAGTGATATAAGTGAGGTGTAATGTCTTATATCTAATTTTTTGATGTCTTTTTGAGGTTATGACATGGAAGGAACATGTCAAGGCATCAAGTGCTTAAGTAGCCTAAGCCTAGTCATGACATGAAGAAACCTTGTGAGAAGGTATGAGCATGGTGGCTTGGTGAGGGGAGTGCACATAGGAATGAATGGTTTTATGAGGTTTTTTGAACATGTACCTAAGGAATTTTAACACTCATGATAGTTTTAGTATGAGCCTACTAGGGTAGGACATTCAATTTAGGTCTGCATCTAGACCTCTTTTAGACCCCGCTTGGCATAATGAGGTATCATGATATATTTTCAAGGCATGTGAATGATGTATGGTAGTATTTAATCATGATATATTTATATGGAGTGAGATTGATATGTTGAGAATGATAGTGAGTTGTATAGTGCATGAAGGTCATTTATAAGGCCTAATATGGTTTGCAGGTCAAGGTCTAGAGAGCAAAGAGAGAGAATGCATCCTAACAAAGGGTTATGATCAGATTTAAAGGTGTTTAATCTAATTTAATCATTGAAAAAGGTGATTCAATTTTTTTAGGCATATTCAGGACTTTTGGGGTTTTAGTTTCAAGGACAAAGCATGGAAATTTATTTGGAGGTCTCTCAAATGCTCATAATGAAGGATTATCAACCCGAGAAGGATTTTATTGTGCTCATAATCTCATAAAACCTTTTCATGGGAACTTAATCAGTTTATGGTAGATTTTTAAGGGTCCTAGATCAAAATTCTAGGCATAAGTTTTTGCATTGAATGGCTATGCTTTATGAATGATCGTTAAGAGTGGAAATTGGTTTAAACCCTCTTAGATTCCTAATAAAGACCCAATGTTGAAGATGTTGATAAAATTGATTAGGATTGATTTAATTTCCTAGGAAATATATTGGATATTGTATTGGATTCTCCCAGTTACCTCTAGGTGGTGTTGGTTAGAGAGAGGAGAGAAAAAATGTTGAGTTACAATCTTATTTTTTAAGAAGTTAATGTGGAAGTCAAAATTGGCATTGGACATAGTAATAAAATGGATGGAGGAAAAAGGTAGAGACTCATAATATATGTTCATGAAGGGTTTTGGAAAGGTTACACATTCCAAGTGTGCTAAACTAGTCATCCAAGTTAACTAGTCACTAACAGGCCTAATGGTGTAAATAGTGAAAAACTTAGGTAGTAGTGAGAAGATGAATTGGAATGTATTTTCATGATAGATTGATGAAACAAAGTGAATATAGATTTTTTTTAATAAATTTTCATTTTTGGAATAATTTTTGGGGGTTATTAAATATAGTGAAAAATTTGATCCCAAGTTGACCTATTTAGTTCAAATAAGACAATGAGACATAAGGCCATGAAATTGATCTAAAAGACCAATATTTTCCATTATAACATATGATATTTATATTTTTGGATGTTATGTAGATATCATAGGACCATCTACAAGAATAAAAATGAATATGCTAGAGTTCTAAGTTACCATGAATGTGTTTTGAGGTAATCTGGAAATTTTGAGTGAGTGAGTTACAAAGGTGTTCTTGAAGCCTTATGTTTAGATTGGAAGTGTTTAATGAATTTTGAGTCCATATATATGTTCTATATATATTTATTTTATCATATTTGAGTGTATTCATTATGTTTGAGCTCTATTCTTGCAAGATAATTTGTTGAGGCACATAAGCCTAATAGGGAAATTTGTCCTAAAGAAGGTTTCAAGGTATGAATGAAGAATGTCGATCCAAATAAGAATATAGGAGGTTAGAATATTTAATTTAATAAAATTTTTAATGGCTTTCAATTTTTGGATAAATCCATCTAGGCCCAAGAGAATCAAGTTTTGACGTTAAGAGATAGACCTAAGTCTCCATGAGACCTCAAAGAGAAATGAGGCCTAATTGAGTCATGACAAACCAAAAGGGACCTAAATCTCATTTTATTCATGTCTAAAATATGTATTAAGACTTATTATATGGCTTACCTAAAAGTCTAAGGATGTATGATTGACGAAGTGGTATATATATAAGGTAGTTTTAGGCCTATTTGAAGAAAAGTGAGGAGGAACTAAATGAAATAGAAGATTGAAACATATAAGGAGATATTTTAAACAATAAGAGGGGTGTAAATAAACTATCATGAATTTATAATAGTATTTATATGTATGGAAATCAAGGTTATATGACCTAATCAATCTTGAAGAGACCTAGTTAAATGAAGAAGCCTAGAAGGTAGTTAGAGAGGGTTAAAGAGAGTGAAGAGCTAAATAAGGTGATAATATTATATTGTATGAGAAACAAGGTGTTATAAATATGATAAAATAAATTGAGTGGCTGAGTTTTTGTGGAGTCATTAAGGGGTTTGGTGTCTCCTTACAATTAGGTGCTTGTTAAAGCCTAGTGAAGTAGATGATTAGCTAGTTGGGGTTGGTGCTTCATGTAGAGTCGATGCTTCACTAAATTTTGTTTTTATATTATAGGAATGTATTATATTTATATATATCATTTTTTTTATTCCCCTTGATGGTTTCTCACATATGTGATGTGTTCTTATGTTTCATGCTTATGTGGACAGTTGTTTATGTTTTCTAAATCTATAAGTTTGTTTGAATCGTTCATGATTTATTAAGTGTAATTGAAAGAAAGGTTTTTGAAGACTAATTCAACCCCCCCTCTTAGTCACAATTCTTTAAACATAAAAAATATATGAATTCTATCCCCAATTTTGATTAAAAGAAGCACATATAATTTACATAGATTAAATGATGCATTTTTACAATATGTTATTCAAATGTTTGAACCAAAACCATATAATTTGAATATTTTAGTTCAATATTCTAAATATTTCTAGATGGGGAGACTAGTTCATAAAATTTCCAATTTTAACTTATTTAATAAGTAGTGTCTATGATATTGCTTCATACATTCTCCCGAGGTATGTAGATAATAAATGGACCTTAAAGGAACTAGTAAGGTAGTTCACTAAGACACATAAGCTCTTATCTAGTAAATAAAAGTCTACATTAAATTTTCCCATTTCTATTGGTCATTATTATTGTCAAAAATTAGCCTACATATGAAAATTTTGGCTAGGTTGATTAGGCTATTCTCTTGCACCATTTATTAACCTTCTACCCCCATGACTAGTTCCTTTTTGGTTATGACTTGATGATGTAGTGTAATTTCCTAGGAGGTCTTGGTGTGGTGTGAGGATTTGAGTAGGGCCCTTATGAATTGGTTTATACAATGGTGGAAATATAATAAAAACCTCATGACCCTACCACATGTCACTTTCAAGTTTTTGAAACACTTTAAGCAAGTTTTCAAGTAAATTTGGAGACCTTGAGGAAAATGCCTAGAAATAGCTCTTGAGCTACAAGTAAAGGATCCATTTCATTTCTAGAGTGATTAAACATTTAGGATCTTAAATGAGATTTAATTTTTTTTTCATAGATTCCAATGGGTCAAAAACAAGGTCTAGAGAATCTATTTTCCCATCATAGCGCCAAAAGTGCATTAGATGACTTAAGGGTCTTCAAAATAAAAATCCTAAATGAAAAAGTAACTTTTTGAGGAATTAAAACTGGTTTTTAATTCCTTCCACCTAATTATGGCTTATTTTACCTATTTTGACATGTTCAAGTCCATTTCAATTCATTTGGAGTGGAGGAGATGAGTTTGGGAACAAAAGGATCCATTTTAGAGTCGTTTGGAGCTTTGGCTAAATAGATTTTTAAAGGTTTTTCTTAATTAAATGGTTAAGATATCATTTTAAATAATCCATTTTGTCCCTAATATCCTCTCATAGGCATATAAAAATCAGATTCAAGCACAAGAACCAACAGATGTAAGGAAAGCCTATTAGCTACAAACTAGGTATGAAACAAGTTTTCTGCCATTAATGTAGGTCTCAAAATTTTAGAAGGTTTATAGAAGGAATGAAAGGTAAATTATAGCATAAAAATATTTCCTAATATTTTTATTTCATAGGTAGGCTTCTGGTCCTTTATGCTAAGTAAAAACTATTTTGGGTAGTCTTGGACAACTCTAAGAGAGCCTCAAGTTTTTACTCAGTACGATCAGGAGAGAGAAATTTGGGTTAGAATATTTTGAAAATTGATAGGGACCATAATTTCCTTATAATTTTTTTCATTGGTGGTCTATCTCATCTCCCCATATTTATGAACAATTGCTAATAGTGTAGGGGTATCTAGATGGCTTACTCATATAGATAAGGTCTAGGTTTTGTTCTATTTCTTCACTTCAGAATACAATGAGGAAGAATGGTTTTAGGGGAGTTATTATAGGGTCAAATAAGACCTATTATAATTTTTTTAATCATATAACTCCTCATAGGAAGGTAATTATGGCATGAAACCTATTTTCCTTATTATCTTTATGAATGGTCCATTTAATCAGTTTTGGAGCAAAACCTAGGTTATAAGGCTAATGAACACTCCCCATATTTATACCACATAATTTTTACTCCTAATGTGATCTTTAATCATCAATACTTATTAGTTCATCAAAGCCTTGACAAGCAAAATATCTCAAGTTGCTAGTTGGAGCTCAAATGGAATTGCATGCAAGTTTATCAACTATAGAGGTTTTCCTTTCTTGTAGTGGTTTAAATCAAGAATATGTTGATTATAATACTTATCATAAGTCATGGAAATATCCTTATTTACAATATCAATTTCTCAAGGTCATCCATTAATGAATAATATGGTCATGCTCCACATAATCAGCTTCTTATAAGTATCCATCTATAGCCAAGGCAATGAGAGTTATTGAAGCTTGCATTGAAGTCATGGATAGGAAATTAAGAGTGTTCATATGTTGAAAAAACTATTGAATAATTATAAATCAATACAAGATGTACAAATGACATATGACTAAATATGACAACTAGTTCTTTTATATGTATAGTCTTACGCCACTGTTATGCACCTACATGTGCCATATAAGAGTTAATCACATTGGAATGAGGACATAATAACTGGTTTGATCCCCTTCAAAGTTTAAAAGATAAATTTGAAGATTGATATATGGTTTAGGATGGTTTATAAGGCTCATACACTATGCATAATTCCCATATCCCACCCTCACTACCATATGACCTGCATCTGCACCTATAAGTGGCTTTCATAAAGACCTGAAGATGTTGAATAGAGAGTTTGAACATATTTTGATAACTTCATAGAAGATTGAGAAGTTTGATAATGCCATAGCAGTCAATAGTAGATATTTTGAGTTGCATATAGACTTGAATCATGTTCATAGTTTTAGAAGGAAGGTTTAAGGACTTATTACCTCAAAAAATCTAAAATAGGGCTTTGTTCATATTTGATGTTATCATATAATGAGGTGACATGGAGTATAAATGAGTTTGAATGATCTAATCATGTGGCCCTCACATAGGAATGATACCTTTCAAAATAAAGTGAGGGTTTGATCTAAGGAGTATGATGTTCATAGGCCTCTAATATTGACATTTTTACACTGTAGAAGGATAATATTCTCTGCATTACTTTGAACTCAAAGAGATCTTATATCCATTAAAAATAAATGAGAATATATTCATGGAAAGTGATATTATTCTAGTGATAATTAAAATAATATCTCCAAGGAGATTCATAGAGGTTGAAATATAAGGTTTGACCTAGACTACTACCTAAAGAGCCCCTTTTGGTTTGAGATGAACATCTACAGTTAACTATAGCATGATAGTGAGCTAGAATATGGTTTTTTAGAAGATGTAATGGCATAGATATGGTCATTTGACTTTAAGTATTTCAAAAAAGACTTAGAGCAATAATACAAGACAAAATATGCAAGTGTTCACCTATAGGTAGGTCTCTTTTTTTTAGGGGAGACACGGTCATATTTAACTACAAACTAAGAATAGGAAGTGTGAAAAGTGTAAATAAGAGTTGGAAAGAAATTAAAGGTCATTAACCAGAGATTGAATCCAATCATGACTCTTTCTTCTCAATCAGAAAGCAAAGACCCAAGTGTCTTCTAGGCACCTATAGGGTTCTCCATTAGTGATACCTATAACCATACTCAAAGAGCCATAAATACTAACTAGTTTGATGAAGCTAAGTCATGTTTCTAAAAACATGATAAACTTCATTCAATATGGAATGTTCTAAGAGTTTTCTAAGGTAATAAGATGGTGAAGTTACATTTTCAAGTCATACAAAGTAACATGTTGATGAAATTTGACTTTTAGTCAAATTGGGGCTTCTATAGGTAAAAACTTGACTTTATAGGTATATTATGGGAATATTATATTTTCATGAGGTTTTTCATAAGTCATTTTATGTTATTCAATGATATATTAGCATTGGTCTTAAATTGCATTAGCCAACATGTCCTTTTGAGTCATTTTAGGGGTCAAAAAGGTGTATTTAATGCTTTATACATGTTTCTTGGGAAATTTGAAGATAAAAAATAGTTTTTAATGCCCCATGTGTCCCTATAAGTCTTACGTAACTGAAAAAACTAAAATATGGTAGGTTATGTAGAAGAAAAGGTAGTTTTCTAATGAAAGGAGAAGAAAATGGAACTTGTACAACCTCCTTCAAAAGTGTGCAATGTGGGAACTATTAAAAAAGTCTATTTCCCCATTCTCAAATCCACGATTTTTTTATAAGTATCATTTATTTCTCAAAACCATTCATCTCTCTTTTCACCTTCTTGGGAAGCAAAAGTGACTTGTAGGTTAGGACTTGGTACAAATAGCTCATGAGGTTTCAACTTAAATGATTTTGGGAGATGATATAATAATTATATACCTTAAATTTCATATCAAGAGTGAAAATATTGATTAAATTTTCTTTATGAACCATTGCTAACAATTTGACTATACTTTTTTACTAACTATTTCATGCACCCTGTAGGTTTTGCTTCATTTTGGCCAAATTAGTATGAACCAATTAGTGATGTTGGCTCCATAGGATGCTTAATTCCTTCTTAGATTGTATTAATTCTTATTTTCACCCTTCATAATGTTTGGATGACCAAATTATCCCATGATGCAAGAGGATGTCACCATGTGTAGTTTCAACTGAAGCGATTCTTATTTTCAAAGTGTTTTATCCTATAGGGGTCTCATATAGCTATGAGATGGTGTTACAAAAGTCCCTAAGTCATGTTACCATCTCATTCCATGCTTTATTTCACCATGTCATCCTTTAAGTAGCTTGCAAACTTGTCTTCTTCCATTGTCAACTTCATGCTTGGTTTCACCTATAGTTACCTTTATAAGCTTATTTAAATTGTTCATGGGATGATAATCAAGGTAATATATATTTCCAAGCCATTAATATTTTTAAATATCCCATTTAGATGCTTGGGTAAGGTGCAAGTGTGTTCACAAGCTTATTCATTATGCTAAAACAATCATGACAAATACTACCTACCTTGTTCCAAGTGTTTGCAGATGATTTCTATGTTGAAAGGAAGGTTTGAAGCTTATTTTAAGTGTTCCTTATTTTAAATCATGTGTTTATAATTTTGACAATAGGTTTGAGATGCTCATGAATCCTTTTGGTCTATCGTTTTCCTCTTTTCCACATTCACTATCCATAACCAGCTCATCTTCACCTATAAGTATTTCATGATGATGTCATCAGAGCCTTAGTATGGGTTTCAACTTTTTTCAAGAGGTGAAAGGTTCATTCTATGTTACTGAGATAATCCTTGGACCATTGAAACCAATTGACAATTCATTCATCTCATTCTATGATAGTTAAAGAAGCTTGTTGCCATATACATGACTTTGTCCACCTGCAGGTGGCTTAGTAGAGAATTAAAGAATCATGTTAGAGCATGGAAATAAATGGTGTAATAATTTTTGAGGTCTAATTTGTTTTATATATCATGAAAAAACTCCTTGGAATGATAATTTGAGCAAATAGGAATGAAACCATGTCCAACACAAAATGACTGAGTTTGAGACAGTCCCTAAAGAGGGAAAATATAGGACCTTACCATTTGTGGATAATGTACAACAAGGTTACAATTTATTTATATGAATATTTGTAAAATTATATTTAATCATTAATATGGGACAAATAATCTACAAGGTTTTAGGAGAGAATGGTCTATGGAGGATAGTTCTTGGGGGTTCCAAAAATCCACTTTTATGCACTAATAACACTTAGTGGTGTCTGTAGGGTCTGAGATATGAAAGGGCTTATTCAACAAAGGTTTATTTTAAGACTATGCCACCATTTTTGAATGATTATAGATGTTAAATTTAACATTCATGACTTAAATTTATTTCAAATAGTTTATATCCTATGTTTTAAGCCCTATACACACCTACAATCCATACAAATAGACTAATAAGATGCTCCTACAGCTAACTATGGGTAGACAATAGATTAAACATGGTATATAAGTGGTGGTTTATAGGAATTTTTCATGGAAAAATATATTAAATAGTATTAATATACCTATTTTTGCTCAATAGTTATCAAAAAAGGACAAGATGTAAGGTATGACCCCATCATACACTAACAAGTGTCCCTTCTTAGAGAATTATGCATTTAGAGCTAAGTATGACTACATGACCTAGAATAAGTGTTTTGGTACTGACCTAACCCTTTAAATATGAATAAATCTATAAAAAAAAATTATATTACCTTCAAGCTTCAAATATGACTTTAAACCATTATGACCAAAGGAAAGGTACACCTATAGGTAGGGTAAAAAGAGGAGGTGTCTCAGTCAAGTAGTGAGGACTTGTTTATGAGCTAGGCTGCATGTTGAGGGATAATATAATGGAATAAATATGAGTATAAGTGACCAATTATATTTTTAAAATTCCAAGGAGGTATTTAATCATAATTTGTAAGGTCCTTTTAAGCTAACATACACCTATAAGGGTCATTAAAATAGAGTCTCAGTTAAAAAATAGGGAGGACTTAGTTTAGGAATACAAATGCATATGAAGGATAAGAGGAGAATTTTAAATGATAAATAAAATAGTTGAATATATTAAATACATTCTTAATAATCCCTTATTGTAATGAGGTAAACCTACTTAGACCCCTATTTCTACAAACACAATTACAACCAAATGGTACTCAATATAAGCGAACTAAGGAGGAGTGTAAGCAATTTAGAGTTATACAAGGTCTAAATAGATCACATAATTGTAATGGACTCTAAAATTATATAAATAAATCCTCTTTATATAATTAAATTATCAAGGAAGATCTTAGATAATGAGTTACACTGTCCATAGCATGGAAACCTTGCACATAGTCTGTTTTGGAAGGAACTAGTCTTGACATTTAAAGTTTTGAGGGGTCAAATGACCTAAAAATAGGATAAATTTTGGTATGGAGTATCCATATAACTTTAATAAAATCCTCAAATAGTCATTTTTCATGATTAAATATGGTAAGTATTCTCTATTTTATCTCAAACAAGGGGCACTTTTCCCATGTAAAAACCCTACAATCTTGAGGGATGGAGTAGATGGAAGGCCTTAAGAGCTATTTGAGCCTATAAAAGAGTTGTGTTTAGTTGGATATTACATAAGAAAATTTTAATAACACCTCATAGTATTATATAACTTGACATGATGGTCAAAACCCTTGGAGGTGTAGTCAAGCCTCTTAGGTAAGGGGTCAAGCCTAAGGACAAATGAATGGTCAATTTCAATTTGGGCATGAGAGAGGAATTTAAAATTATTGAATAATGTTTAAAGGGTTATTTTATATGTTTATAAGATATTTTAATGTATGTAAGCTATCAATAAAGTCATTTTTGGCTTTAGGTTGCAGGCAGGCCTATTGAGTATACTTAAGCCTAAAGCCAAATGGATATCCATTTACACTCTTAGTATGAAATATGATTTTAAACCTATTTTGAAATTATTTTTAGGTCAAAATATAGGTTCTATAACTTAAACCTTTGATAAGCCATTTTTGGCTCAAAAACCTTGTAGGCCTATTGGAATAAAGGAGACAAGCTCGATAGGCTAAGTTTGAGAACTCATATCTTTCACGAGTATTTTCATGGGTGATAAATGAATATATGGATGTTTAGGCAGGTATTTAAAAATTATTTTTTGTAATTTTTTTTTAGATTGGACATCTCATCTTTATGAGTGAACCTTAAGAGTGAAAACAAGCTAAAACCCTTGAAAACCCTTACCTATGGCCAATTTATTGATAGATGTTGGATATTCATAAAAATAAACTATTTTAGTCATGAAAACTATTTTACATTATATATGACTCACTCCCTCAAATGCCAAATAGTTGTAAGAACTTATACGTATGGGGCATAAAATAAGGTTTTTCTCACTATTTTAGGTGTTTTATAGGGTGTAATAGGTTTCAAGAGATGAAAATAACATATATGGAAATAATAATACTTAATATAACTCCATATAAAACTCTCATGACTTAAAAAAAACCTAAGTATCCAAATTAGGTGATTCAACATAGCCAATCGAAATTGGCCTAGTAGACAAGCTAGGGAAAAGTGTGAAAATTTCAATTAAATGAAATTTTAAGGTGTCCTTGGTAATTATAAGACCATGTATGGTCTTTAAATTGTCATTAAATTCCTCCCGTGGATTTTAATGAAAAAATAATTCCAATTTTGAGGCCAAGTGTGCAGGATACATGGAAGAGCAATTTTTTAGACAGTAGATGATGATTGCTCATTTCTAGGTGATTTTAGATGACCAAGATTAATTATAATATATGGATAGGAATTTTTTATGTACTTAAACTTCATCCAAATCATCATAATTGGTACTAATTATTTATAAGGTGTTTAAATAGGGATAATCATGCAGGCATTTTTTTTGAGCTAGAATGAGGAGTTTCTTGCCACATTTTATGAAGTTTGTGACTTAGATTGACACTTGTAGCTCTTGACCTTGCATGGTTCATTGTATAATATATAAAAATGAAAAATTAAATCCTCTTATCAGATTTACAAGTGTCCTTGTGACCCTTGGACTTCTCTCTTCTTCTCTCTCTCTTAAGTTATATAAGAACTAGCCATTTTGTCCATTGTATGGGATGCTCCACCTGAGTATGGAAAATAATTGATGAAATGAATAATTTTTATCAATAAAAAATTAATTTTTATCTCATACATGACTTTTATTAGTGTTTTAATTTGTAATTTTTGATTTTTCATAAGTAAAGACTATGGATTCCTTAGCATGTTATTTCATTATACCATCTATTTCTAGTTGGAAAGTTTCTTCTTGCAAGGCATGTGAAGTGTTTTAGGAAATGTATAAAATTTATTGAGTTATCCTATTTAATATTTAAATAATATTACTCTTGTATATTCCTCATATCTTTGCACATTCATCCATAACCTCACAATGTAACATTGATGTGAGAAGATGAAGATTGGAGAAGTGTATGTTCAATTTATCTTTTGATTTCAAGGTAATATGCATATGGTTGGATGTCATCATTAAATTGGGTGTATCACCTCCCTTATGTTATTTTTTTTTTCATTTATGTCTCTCTGTTTTCACCCCCAAAGTTTAGTAGTAGCTATAATCCAAAGTGGTACATCATGGGAGCTAGTCCTATCTACAGGTTCACCTTATTTCGTAGGCTACCCACAAGCCTAGAGATGATTTAATTATGCCACTTGGATGGGGAGATCTTTTTCATCTCCTAAAATGGTGTAAATCCAAGTGAAAATAGTTTTTGATATGCTCGGTGGGGCTTTTGGTCTAAGAAGTTGAGATATTTTTGGTGTTGTCTCTCAATAATTAGCCTTTGGAGGCATCTATTCAAGAATCAATGGTGACTCCAAAGCTATATGAGCTGGTAAATAAGCCCAAGTTTCCTTTTGAATATTATTGATGATATTTTATTTTTGTTCTCTTTTTCATGAGTTTTCATGGCTGACTTTGGTTTTGAGTTTTATTATTTACAAGTTGTTGAGACATTACAAGCTTGTGTTATTCTGTATCAGCAAGATAAAGTTCTTAATCAGACCTTTCATGAAGTTTAACAGCCCCAATATGGTTATTTTCAGACCCAATATGATCATATTCATCCTTTTCATGAGTTTTATCAATCCTATAGCTATCCCCCTCAATATCTTGCTTCTCCTAGTCAACCTAGCCACTCCTCAACTCCATCTATTTCCACCTTCAAGAAAACACTCTTGGGATATGAGAAGTACATGTCAAAGCTTAATAATCTAAGAGGATGTGGTCAAGAGATCCATATAAATTCCATTCATAAGGTGAGATATGCCTTATATTTTTTCAAAAGAGAGTGGACACCTATTAAAAGAGCCAATTGGTAAAGGCTTAAAAATGAGATGTTATATATGAGTGGTTTGATTGAATCCTTAGAGGATAAGTTAAAAATTCATGAGAGAAAGCCTTACCAAGTCTATATACCTTCATATCTACTGCCCCAAGTTTTCTATTAGTCATTTTTAATCCCTAATCATAAGCCTAATCAAAATTTCCAAAGTCATCCTTTTCCAAATCAAGTGGAAGAGAGAGTTGAAAAGACTAGCCTTGTGTTTGAAACAAAATTTTAATATAAAAATTAAGTTGGCCAATAATCAAATATAGAATCCATCTTAGTATCAAAAGAAGTGTAATTCAATTCCTCATTACCCTCTCATATTGCATCCCCACCACCTCAAAAAGAGACTTCTAATCCTAATATCCTAAGTTGGAGTAATATAGTGGAATCATGGGGAAAAAAAGATAAATTCATTGTTAAAGAGTGTGAATTGGAAAATGAATTTAATCATTTGAAATTCCCTCCCATCTTTCGTCAAGATGCTTCTCATTTTCCATTTAAGGCATCACACATTCCTTATGCTTATGATGATTCCTATGACCTTCAAGAGGGACTTTTCCAATAGAACCTAGCCAAGCAAATTGAAGAGTTGGAGTCGATGATGAAGTTGCTAAGTCAAGGTGTGATGGAAGGATTAGACCCAAAGGAAGATTCTATGCTTAAACACACCTCATATAACCTCCTTTAAGAGAGTTCCCAATCTGATTTTGATCCCTATGTTCCACCTCCACCAACTACTTCCTCTTATCCTCATCCCATCAACCTTTGCCTTGATGGACCCTTGGTGTGGGAACCGAAATAAGAGCAGCTGGTTGAGGAAAATTTAGAACTATTACTTGAAGAAAATGCAACTCCTTGGAAACCTTGTTGGGCTAAGTCACCAGATTTCAAGATGCCTAGTCTTGGCATCATTAAAGAGATGGAAGATATTATAGCCCTTGAAAAACAACATCAGATTATGATAGCTAAGGTATAATTTGAAAACCCTCAAGAGGTCCTAAGTGATGAATAAGAGGTGAACTCTTGTGTTTAATCTCCTTGTTTGGTTGATGATGAATCAGACACTCTTTATGTTGAAGAATAAATCTTGGAAGAAGTGCCTATCTTGATAGAAGCAATTGAAGAAGAGAAAACTTAATTCATGGCTAATCAAGAATACCTCATGAGTGATTATGAGGAAAAGATTACCATAGGGACTCACATTAGTGAGAAAAAGGAAAATTTACAAGCTTTTGCCTTCATATTTGAGGGGATGTGTATCCATGAGGAATGTGGCCAAGACTTGAAGAAAGAGTTACATGAAGAAGGCTCTATGTCTAATCATGAGGCTATAGATGACCATTTCAAGCATGAAGTGGAGTGTATTATCAAGGATGATTAGAAGTTATAAATGGATTTAATCAAGAACTTTAAGAGATTTACCAAGTTGATGGACAAGTGTATGACAAGGTGAATAAAAAATCTTCCATGGAGGATAATGATCAAGATTGTATAGAGTATGCTAAACTCCTTGATGAGCTAGAAGAACTTGCAACTGAGAGAAAGCCTAATCTTATTAAAATCACTATGGAAGTCAAGAAAGTATGCCTTGAATCACCATTTGAAGCATTAATGGAGGATCCACATGCAAAATTTGAGGATGTATGGATACAAGAGGATTTAATTTCTTTAGTCAACTTATTTTGAGCTACTTCATTCTAATTAAACTTCATGCCAATGAGGTTGGTAAACAATGTGGAAAAGTTGGAGGCATCAATGATAAAGGATACAAGGCTATATGCCTCATTCAAACCTTCATGTCATGAATCAAGAAGAGTCTCAATATTTCCTTTTGATCTAGGAGGGAGGTATGCTTAGTTTATAGTTGTGCATAATAGTTGTTTCTAATTCCCCTAAGTGCATTGAGCACATGTTAATTTTCTCTCTTTGTTGTTTGTGTCCTTTGCTTTTTATGGTTTAGTTAGTCATTAGTTGTCTTGTCTTGGTCAATGGTCAAAGGCTTCCTTATTTGTCTCAGACTTTAGATGACTTCTAATCCCAATGGACTGATAAGGCTACTAGTCTAGTTAGTATAGTAGGTATACTACTCCTATGAGTCACCAATTTGTTGACCAAATTTGATTTTTAGTCAAATTGGGGCACCTACAGGTAAAAACATGACTTTATATGTCCATAAGGGGAATAATATCTTGTCATGAGGTGTTTCATAGGTCATTTGATGTTATTCAATGATATATTAGTCTTGATCATGAATTTCATTAGTCAACATGTCCTTTTGAGTCATCTTCGGGGTCAAAAGGTGCATTTAATGGTTTTTATGGGTTTATTGGGAAATATGGTGTAAAAATATTATTTCATGCCCCATGTGTCCCTATAAGTCTTAATTAATTGAATAAACTAAAAGATGGTAGGTAATGTAGAAGAAAAGGTAGCTTTCCAGTGAAAGGAGAAGAAAATGGCACTTGTACAACCTCCTTGGGAAGTGTGCCACATGGAAAATGGTCAATCATTGCCTCTTTATCTTCCCCATACCAAAATCCATGATTGGTTTTTTTTGTAAATGTCATTTCTTGCTCAAAACCATTCATATCTCATTTCACCTTTTTAACAAGCAAAAGTGACTTACAGGTTTGGACTTGATATATATAACTCATGAGGTTTCAAGACAAATGATTTTGGTAGATGATAGTATACTCAGAGATCTTACATTTAATAACAAGATTACAAATATTGATCAACTTTTCTTTATGAACTATTGTAAATAAGTTGATTGTACTTTTTCACTAGTTATTTCATGCACTCTATAGGTTTTGTTTCATTTTAGCTAAATCCGTACAAACCAATTGGTGATGTTGGATCTAGATGATGTTGAATTCCATATCAGATGGTCTCATTCTTATTTTCACCTTTCATAATTTTTAGATGATAAAATTAGACCATGATGTAAGAGGGTATCGCTGTGTGCAATTTTAGTTAAAGTCCTTATTTGCTAAGTCTTTTCTCCTGTAGGGGTCTCATATAGCTAGGAGATGGTGTTCCAAAAGTACCTGAGTCATGTGACCACATCCTTTTTTTTTCACCATGTTATCTTTTAATTATCTTACAAACTTGTCTTCTTCCATTATCAACTTCATTCTTAATTTCACTTGCAGTCGCTTATATAATCTTGTTTAACTTGTTCATAGGATGATAATTAGGGTATTATAGTTATCCAATACATAATTAGTTTTAAATATCCCATTTATATGCTTTGGGAAGGTGCAAGTATGTTCACAAACATAGTCACTATGCTATAATAGTCATGACAAATGTTGCCTGCCTTGTTCCAAGTGTTTGTAGATGATTTCTATGCTGAACGGAAGGTTTGAATCTTGTTTTGAGAGGTCCTTATTGTCAATAATGTGTGTGGAATTTTTAAAATAGGTTTTATATGCTCATGAAGCCTTTTACTCCATCTTTTTCCTCTTTTCCACATTCATTTTCCATAACTAGCTCATCTTTACCTACAAGCATTTCATGATGACCTCAATAGAGCCTTAGTATGGGTTTTAACCTTTTTCGAGAGGTGAAAGGTTTATTTGAGGGTATTGAAAGAAGCCTTTGACTATTGAAACTAATTTAAAATTCATTCATCTCATTCCATTATTGCTAAAGAAGTTTTCTACCTACATACATGACTTTGCCTACCTACAGGTGGCTTAACAGAGAATAAAGGAATCATGTTAGAGCATGGAAATAAATGGTGTAATCCTTTTTGAGGTCCCATCTGTTTATAGATCATTATTTACCTAATTTTAATGCTAATTTGAGAAAATAGGAATGAAACCATGTCCAACACAAAATGACTGAGTTTGAGACACATTCCCTAAAGAGGGAAAATAAAGGACCTCACCATTTTGTGGATACTGTATAACAAGGTTGCCACTTATTTATATGCATCTTGATGACCTTATATTGAATCCTTCATATGAGAAAAATAATCTACAAGGTTTGAGGAGATAATTTTCTATGTATGAAAGTTCTTGGGGGTTCAAAAATTCCACTTTTATGCACTAATTACAGTCAGTGTTGTTTACAGGGCTTGAGCTATGAAAGGGATTATTCAACCAAAGTTTATTTTAAGACCATGCCACCATGTTTTAATGATTATAGATGATAAATTTAACATTAATTACATAAATTTATTTCAAATATTTTATATACTACGTTTTAAGCCCTATACACACCTACAACCCATATAGATGGACTAATAAGATGCACCTATAACCAACCGTGGGTAGACAATAGATTAAGCATGGAATATAGGTGGTGGTATAGAGGAATGTTTCATGGAAAAATATATTAAATGGTATAAATATACCTATTTATTTACAATATTTGTCAACATAGGACAAGATGCAAGGTATGACCCCACTATACACTTACAAGTGTCCCTTCTCAGAGAATTATGCATCTACATCTAGGTATGATAGTAGTGACCTAGACTAGGTATTTTAGTGGTGCCCTAACCATTTAAAGATGAATAAAAATATAAAAAATTGTTATATGAACTTCAATATTTAAATATGACTTCAAAACATTATAACCAAAGGAAAGGTACACCTACGTGCAGGGTAAAAAGAGGAGGTGTCTCAGTCAGGCATTGAGAACTCATTTATGAGCTAGGGTGCATGTTGAGGGATAATGGAATGGAATAAACATGAGTATACATGACCAATTATATTTTAAAAATTCCGAATATGTATTTAAGCATAATTTTCAAGGTCCTTTTAAGCTAACACACACCTACAAGGGTTATTAATATAGAGTCTCAGTTAAAAAATAGGGAGGACTCAGTTTAGGAATACCAATGCATATGAAGGATAAGAAGAGAATTTGAAATTATAAATAAAGTAGGTGAATATATAAATTAAGACCAAGATAGGATTCGTAATCCCTTATAATGATGAGGTAAACCTATTCAGGCCCCTGTTTCTACAAACACAGTCATAGTCAAATGGTGCTCAATATAAGCCAACCAAGGAGGAGTGTAAGCAATTCAAAGTTATAGAGGGTAAAAATGGATCACATAAGTGGTATGGAATATAAAAAAATATAAATACATCTTATTTATATAAATAAATGAGAAAGTAATATCCTAGATAATGAGTTACACTATCCATAACATGGAAACCTTGCACATATTCTGCTTTGGAAGGGACTGATCTTGACATTTAAAGTTTTGAGGGGTCAAATGACCTAAATAGAGGCTCAATTTTTGTATGTAATATAAATATCACTTTGAGAGACTCCTATAAAACTTATTTTTCATGATGAAACAAGGTAATTACCCTTTTTTATCTTAGATAAAGGGTACTTTTCCCATGCAAGAACCCTACAGTCTTGAGGGATGGAGTAGATGGATGGTCTTAAGAGCTATTTGATATTCTCAAAGAGTTTTGTGGAGTTTAATAGTACCAAGGATAATGTGAATAACACCTCACAGGATGATGTAACTTGACAGGATGGTCAAAACCCTTGGAGGTACAGTTAAGCCTATTAGGTAAGGGGTCAAGCTTAAGGCCAAATGAGAGGTCAATTTTAATTTTGGCATTAGAGAGGCATTAAAAATTATTGAATCATGTGTATAGGGTTATGTTAGATGTTTATAATCTATTTTAATATAGGAAAGCTATCAATAAAGTCAATTTTGCATTTAGGTTATAGTCAGGCCTACTAAGTATACTTAAACCTAAAGCCAAATGGATAACCCTTTACACTCTTAGTATTAATTTTGATTTAAAACCTATTTTTACATGATTTTGAGGTCAAAATATAGGTTTTAGAACTTTTATAGTGCAAAAAAACCTTGGATAATCCATTTTTGGCTTAGAAACCCTTTAGGCCTATTGGAATAAAGGAGACAAACTTGATAGGCTAGGTTTGAGTGCCCATATCTTTCATGAGGATTTGCATGGGTGCCAAGGGAATTTATGGATGTCTATGGAGGTCTTTAAAAGTGCTTTTATGGAATTTTTTGTAGATTGGATGTCCCATCTTTATGAATGAACCTTAGGAGTGAAATTAAGTTAAAACCCTTGAAAACCCTTTCCTATGACCAATTTATGTAAATGAGGTTGAATATGCACCCAAATGAGCTAGTTTAGCCATGAAACCTATTTTAACTTATATATGACTCACTCAATCTCCCTCACATGTGAACTAGTTGTATGGACATATATCAATGGGGCATAACATAGGGTTTTTCTCATTATTTTCAATGTTCTTAGGGTGTATAAGGTTCAAGAGATGAAATTAAATGAATGGAAATACTAAGACTTAATATAACTCCTTATATCACTCTGATTCCTTGAAACAAATCCTAAGTGTCCAAATTAGTTGCTTCAACTTAGCTAGTCAAAACTAGCCTAGTTGACAAGCTAAGGAGAAGTTTGAAAAATTAAATTAAATGGTATTTTAATGTGTAATTGATGATTATAAGTCCATTTAGGGTATTAAAATTTGTCATTAACTTCATCCTATGGATTTTAAAAATAAAATGATGCCAATTTTGAGGCCAAGTGTGTAGGGTACATGAAAGAGAAGTTTTTTAAACATCAGATGATTATTGCTCCCTTCCAAGTGATTCCAGATGACCAAGCCTAGAACCAATAAATATATAGTAATTTATGATGTCCTTAAACTTAATACAAATCATAATACCTGTTCCCAATTAGCTATAAGGATTTCAAATAGGGCTAATCATGCAAGCAGGTTTTCTAAGCTAGAATGAGGAGTTTCTTTCCACTTTTCATGAAATTTGTGACTTGGATTGACACTTTTAGTTCTTGAAATTGCATGGTTCATAAAATTATATTTACAAATTCATAATTAACTTATTTTATCATCTTAAAAAGTGTCTTTGTGACCCTTAAACTTCTCTCTTCTTCTCTTTTTCTCTCTCTCAAGTGGCTATTGTATGGGATGCTCCACCTGAGCATGGTAAATCCTTACTCAAATGTATACCTTTTGATAAATAATAATACTTATGTTTACCTCCTCCATAAATTTTATTAGTGTGTTCATTAGGAATGTTTGATTTTTCATAAGTGAAGACTATGGATTCCTTAGCATGTTATTTCATTCTATCATCTATTTGTAGCTGGAAAGTGTCTTCTTACAAGGCATATAAAGTGTTTTAGGAAATTTATAAAATTTATTGAGTTATCCTATTCATTATTTCCCTCATATTCCTCTTTTATAGTCCTCCTATCTTTGCACATTCATCCATAACCTCATAATGTAACATTGATATGAGAAGATAAAGATTAGAGAAGTGTATGTTTAGTTTATCCTTTGATTTCAAGTGTAATATGAATATGGTTAGATGTCATCAATAAATTTGGCGTATCACCTCCATTATTTTAGTTTGTTTTTATTTATCTCTCTCCCTTTTCACCCTCAAAGTTTAGTAGTAGTTGTAATCCAAAGTGATATATCAAGGGAGCTAGCCCTATATAAAGATTCACATTATTCCTTAGGTTGACCACAAGCCTAGAGGTGATTCCATTGTTCCACTTAGATGAGGAGATATTTTTCATCTCTTCAAAGGGTGAAAATCCAATTGACAATAGTTATTTTCATGCCTGATGCAACTCTTTGTCCAAGAAGTTGAGAGATTTTAATTGTTGTCTCTAACAATCAACCTTTGGAGGCATCTATTCAAGCATCAATGGTGACTCCAAAGCTATATCAGTTGGTCAAATAGATGATGTTTCCTTTTTAATATTATTGGTGATATTTTTTTTATTGATTTCATGAGTTTTCATGGCTAACTTTGGTTTTGATTTTTGTTCTTTTAAATTTGGTGAGACATTGCAAGCTTATGTTATTCCTTATCAACAAGAGCAAGTTCTTAATTATCCCTTTAATGAAGTTTACCATCCCTAATATGGTTATTTTCAGCCCCATATGATAATATTAATCCTTTTCATGAGTTTTATCAGTCCTATAGTGAACCACCTCAATATCTTGCTTCTCCTAGTCAACCTAGCCACTCATAAACTCCATCTATTTCCACCTTCAAGAAAACACTCTTGGGTTATGAGATGTACATGTTGGATCTTGATACTTTAAGAGGATGTGGTCAATAGATCCCTATAAATTCCACTCAAAAGGTGAGATATGCCTTAGATTTTGTCAAAAGAGAGTGGACACCTATTGAAAGAGATAATTGGCAAAGGCTTACAACTGAGATGTTAGATGTGAGTGGTTTGATTGCATCATTAGAGGATAAGCTAAAAATTCATGAGAGGAAGACTTACCAAATTTATCTAACTTTATATCCACTTCCCCAATTTTATATCATTCATTTATGATCCTTACTCATAATCCTAATCAAAATTTCCAAAGTCATCCTTTTCCAAATCAAGTGAAAGAGAGAGTTGAAAAGACTAGCCTTATGTTTGAAGCAAACCCTAATAGATAAATTGAGTCAGCCAATACATAAATATATCAATCCATCTTAGTAATAAAATAATTGGAATTTAATTCCTCATTACCCTCTAATATTTCATCCCCACCACCTCAAAAAGAGACTTCTAATCCTAATATCCTAAGTTGGAGTAAGATAGTGGAATCATGGGGAAAGAAAGAAGATAAAAGCATTGTTAAGGGGTGTGAAGTGGAAAATGAGGTTAATAATTTTCAATTCCCTCCCATCCTTCCTCAAGATGCTTCTTGTTTTCCATTTATTCCCTCACACATTCCTTATTCTCATGATGATACTTATGACCTTCAAGAGAGACTTTTCCAAGAGAAGCTAGCCAAGCAAATTGAAGAGTTGGAATCAAGGATAAAGTTACCAAGTCAAGGTGTGATGGAAGGTTTAGACCCAAAATAATATTATATTCCTAAACACACCTCATATAACCTCCTTCAAGAGATTTCCCACTCTGATTTTGATCCCTATGTTCCAACTCCACCAACTACTTCCTCTTGTCCTCATCCCATCACCCTTTGCCTTAATGGACCCGTGGTGTGGGAAACAAAAGAAGAGAAGCTAGTTGAGGAAAATTTAGAACTCTTTCTTGAATAAAATGCAACTCCTTTTTAGCCTTATTGGGATAAGTCACCAAATTTCAAGATGCCTAGTCTTGGCATCACTAAAGAAAAGATGGAAGAGCTTATAGCCATTGAAAAACAACATTAGATTATGATAGCTAAAGTATAATTTTAAATCCCTCAAGAGGTCCTAAGTGGTGAAGAAGAGGTGAGTTCTTGTGTTAAATATCCTTGTTTTATTGATGATCAAGCATAAAATCCTTGGGTTGAAGAATAAATCTCAAAAGAAGAGCCTATATTAATAGAAGCAAGTGAAGATGAGCATAATCAGTTCGTGGCTAATCAAGAATACCTCATGAGTGATTATGAGGAAGAGATTACCATAGGGACTTACCTTGGTGAGAAAAATGATAATTCACAATATTTTGCCTCTATATTCGAGGGGATGTGTATCCATGATGAATATGGCCAAAAATTGAAGAAAGAGTTACATGAAGAAGACTCCATGTCTAATCATGAGGTTGTTGATGACCATTTCAAGCATGAAGTGGAGTGTATTATAAAGGATGATTGACACCTAAAAATGGAGTTATTTCAAGAAATTGAAGATATTTTTCAAGTTGAGGGCCAAGTGTATGACAAGGTGAATAAAGAATCTTCCATGGAGGATAATGATAAAGATTGGTTAGAGTATAGTAAGCTCCTTGATGAGCTAGAAGAACTTGCAACTGAGAGGAAGCCCAATCTTATTGAGAGCACTATGGAAGTCAAGAAATTATTCCTTAAATCACCATTTGAATATGAAATAGAGGATCCACATGAAAAATTTGAGGCTATTTGGATGCAATAGGAATTCATTTATTTAGTCAACTTATTTAGAGCTACTTGGTTCTCATTGAACATCATGGCAATGAGGTTGGAAAACATTATGGAATAGTTGGAGGCATCAATGTTAAAGGATAAAAGGCTATATGCCTCATTCAACCCTTCATGTCATGAAGCAATAAGAGTCTCAATCTTTCCTTTTGATCTAGGAGGGCGGTATGCTTAGTTTCTAGTTGTACATAATAGTTGTTTCTAAATCCCCTAAGTGCTTTGAGAACATGTGCATTTACTCTATTTGTTGTGTGTGTCCTTTGCTTTGTGGTTAAGGTAGTCATTATTTATCTTGTCTTTGTCAATGGTCAAAGGATTCCTTTTTTGTCTCAAACTTTAGATGACTCCTAAGACCAATGGACTAATAAGTCTACTAGTCTAGTTAGTATATTAGGCATATTACCCCTATGAATCAATAATTTTTTGACCAAATTTGACTTTTAGTCAAATTGGGGATCCTTTAGGTAAAAAATTGACTTTATAGATCTATACGGGGCATAATATCTTATCATGAGGTGTTTCATAAGTCATTTGATGTTATTCAATGATACATTATCCTTGGTCATAAATTTCATTAGCCAACATGTCTTTTTGAATCATTTTAGGGGTTAAAAAGGTGAATTTAAGGCTTTGTATAGGTTTCCTATGGTGTAAAATATTATGTCATGCCCCATGTGTCCCTATAAGTGTTAACTAAAAAAAGGAAATATGGTAGGTTATGCTGAAGAAAAGGTAGATTTGTAATGAAAGGAGAATAAAATGGCACTTGTGCATCCTCCTTGGGAAGTCTGCCATGTAGAAAATGGTCAGGGAGTGCCTCTTCAACTTCCCCATGCTCAAATACACACTTGGTTTATTTTTGAAGTGTCCTTTCTTCATCAAAATTGTTCATCTCTCTTTTCACCTTCTTGGAAAGAAAAAATGACGTGCAGGTTTGGACTTGGTATCGACAACTCATGATGTTTCAAGATAAATGCTTTTTGGAGATGTTATTATAATAAAATATATTAAATTTAATAACAAGAGTGAAAATATTGATCAAATTTGCTTTATGAACCATTGCTAACAAGTTTATTCTACTTTTATATTAATTATTTCATGCACTCTATAGGTTTTAATTCATTTTGGCCAAATTTTTATGAACCATTTAGTGATGTTGGCTCTAGATTATGTTGAATTACTTTTCATATGGTTTCATTCTTAGTTTCACCTTTCATAATGTTTATATGAGAAAATTAGACCATGATTTAAGAGGGTGTAACCATGTGCAGTTTTAGCTGAAGTGCTTCTTGTTTACTGAGTGTTTTCTCCTATAGGGGCCTCATATAGCTAGGAGATGGTGTTCCATAAGTCCCTGAGTTATGTTACCACATCCTTCCATGGTTTTGTTTCACCATGTCATCTTTTAAGTAGATTTCAAGCTTGTCTTCTTCCATTATCAACTTCATTCTTGGTTTTAGGTGTAGTCACCTATATAAGCTTGTTTAACTTGTTCACGGGATGATAATTAGGGTATTATAGTTGTAAAATCCATAAAGAGTTTGAAAAATCCAATATATATTCTTGGGGAAGGTGCAAGTATGTTCACAAGCATACTCACTATGCTAAAACAGTCATGACAAATGTTGCCTGTCTTGTTCCAAGTATTTGCAGATGATTGATATGTTGAAAAGAAGGTTTTAATCTTATTTTAAAAGTTCATTATTGTAAATAATGTGAGTGAAATTTTGAAAATAGGTTTTAGATGCTCATGAATCCTTTTGCTTCATCTTTGTCCTCTTTTCCACATTCATTTTCCATATCTAGCTCATCTTCACCTATAAGCATTTCATGATGATCTCAGTAGGGCCTTAGTATGGGTTTCAACATTTTTTGAGAGATAAAAGGTTAATTTGAGGGTATTGAGAGGATACTTGGACCATTGAAACTCATTTAAAATTAATTCAACTCATTCCATGATAGCTAAATTATCTTGTTTCCTGTATACATGACTTTGCCCACCTACAAGTGGCTTAACAGAGAATTGAGGAATCATGTTAGAGCATGAAAAAAAATGGTGTAATATTTTTTAGGTTAAATGTGTTTTATAGATCATGAAAAACCTATTTATATGGATAAGTTGATAAAATAGGAGTGAAACCATTTCCAACACAAAATGATTGAGTTTGAGACACAATCCTTAAAGAGGGAAAATAGAGGACCTCACCATTTTGTGGATAATGTACAAGGTTACCACTTATTTATATGTATCTTGATAAAATTACCTTGAAGCCTTCATATGGGAAAAATACTCTATGGTTTTTGAGAATAAAATGGTCTATGGAGGATAGTTCGCTAGGTTTCCAAAAATCCACTTTTATGCACTAATTACATTTAGTGTTATCTACAAGGTCTAAGCTATGAAAGGGATTATTCAACCAAGGTTTAGTTTAAGACCATGCCACCATGTTTGAATTATTATAGATGGTAAATTTAAATTTAATGACCTAAAGGTATTTAAAATAATTTATATATTATGTTTAAATCCCTATACACACCTACAATCTGTACAGATGGACTACTAAGATGCACCTACAACCAACTGTGGGCAAATGATAGATTAACCATGGTATATAGGTGGTGGTATAGAGGAATGTTTCATGGAAAAAGATATTAAATGGTATCAAGAGGCTTATTTTTATTCAATATTTTTCAACAGAGTACAAGATGCAAGGCATGACCCCACCATACACCTATAGGTGTCCCTTCTTAGAGAATTGTGCATCTACATCTAGGTATGACTGCAGTGACCTATTCTAGGTGTTTTGGTGGTGCCCTAACCCTTTCAAGATGAATATAATTATAAATAAGTGTTATATGACCTTCAAGTTTAAAATATGAATTTAAAACATTGTACGAAAGGAAAGTTACACCTATAGGCAGGGTAAAAAGAGGAGCTGTCTTAGTCAGGACTCATTTATGAGCTAAGGTGCATGTTGAGGGCTAATGGAATGGAATAAACATGAGTATAAGTGACAAATTATATTTTAATAATTCCAAGGAGTTATTTAATCATAATTTTATAGATCATTTTAAGCTAACACACACCTCCAAGGTTCATTAAAATAAAGTTTTATTCAAAAAATAGGGAGGAGTCAGTTTAGGAATACAAATGCATATGCAAGATAACAGGAGAAGCTAAAATCATAAATAAAGTAGGTTAATATATAAATTAATAACAATATATGATTATTAATCCATTATCATGATGAGGTAAGCCTATTCATATGCCTATTTCTACAAACACGGTCACAATCAAATGGTGCTCAATATAAGTAAGCCAAGGAGGAGTGTAAGCAATTTAAAGTTATAGAGGGTCCAAACGGATGAAATAAGTGGAATGGAATCTAAAAAAAGATAAATAAATCCTATTAATATAATTAAATTATTAGGTAAGATCATATATAATGAGTTACATAGTCTATACCATGGAAACCTTGCATACGGTCTACTTTCGAAGGAACCATTCCTGACATGTAAAGTTTTGAGGGGTCAAATGACCTAAATAGAGGCTAAATTTTGGTATGGAGTATCCTCACTTGGATATACTCCTCAAAATATCAATTTTCATGATGAAATATTGAAATTACCTTTTATTTTGTCTCAGATAGAGAGTACTTTTCCTATGCAATAACCCTGTAGTCTTGAGGGATGGAGTAGATGGATGGTCTTAAGAGATATTTGAGCCTCTCAAAGAGTTGTGTCAAGTTGGATAGTACCTATTAAAATTTTAATAACACCTCATAGGATGATGGAACTTGACAGGATGGTCAATGCCCTCAGAGGTATAGTCAAGCCTGTTAGGTAAGGGGTCAAGCCTAAGGCCAAATGAGAGGTCAATTTTAATTTTGGCATGAGAGAGGCATTAAAACTTATTGAAGAATGTGTATATTGTTATTTTAGATGTATATAAGATATTTTAATATATGGAAGCTATCAATAAAGTCATTTTTGGATTTAGGTTGTAGGCATGCGTATTGAGTATACTTAAGCCTAAAGCTAAATGGATAACCATTTACACTCTTAGTATGAAATATGATTTAAAAACTATTTGGGAATTCTTGTGAGGTCAAAATAGATGTTTTAGAACTTTTAGAGTTCAAATAAACCTTGGATAAGCCATTTTTGGCTTAGAAACCCTTCAAGTCTATTGGAATAAAGGAAAGAAGCTTGATAGGCTAAGTTTGAGCACTCATATCTTTCATGAGTCTTTACATGGGTGTCAAGGTAATTTAGGGATGTTGAAGGAGGTATTTAAAAATTCTTTTTTAGAATTTATTTTCAGATTGGATGCCCCATCTTTATGAAGGAACCTTAAGAGTGGAAACAAGCTAAAACTCTTACAAACCCTTGCCTATGACTAGTTTGTGGAAATGAGATTATAAATGCACCCAAAAGAACTAGTTTAGTCATGAAACCTATGGGAAATTATATATTAATCACTCAATCTCCCTCACATGCCAACTTACTATATAGACTTATAAAAATGGGGCATAAAATAGGGTTTTTATCATTATTTTATGTGTTTTATAGGGTTTAAGAGGTTTCAAGACATGAAAATCACATGGATGGAAATATTAATACTTGAAATAACTCACTATATCACTCTAGTTCCTTGAAACAACACCTAAGTGTCCAAATTAGGTGTTTCAACTTAGCTAATCAAAATTGGCCTAATAGACAAGTTAGGGAAAAGTGGTAAAACTTTAAGTGAATGGCATTTCAAGGTGTCCTTTTTACTTCAAATGAAATGGAATATATTCAAAGGTGTAATTACCTTCCTCACATTGATTTTAATTAGAAATTTATTCAAATTTTGAGGCTAAGTCTACAAGGTGCATCGAAGAATAATTTTTTAAACAATAAATGATGATTTCTCCTTTCCAGGTGATTCTAGATGACTAATCATATAACCGATGCATGGTGAGGAATTTATTATGAATTATAATCATCATACCTGGTCCCAATCATTTGTAATTCATTCAAATAGGGCTAATCATGTAGGCAATTTTTTTGAGCCAGAATGAGGAGTTTCTTGCCACTTTTCATGATTTTTATAACTTGGATTAACACTTGTAGCTCTTTAACTTGAATATATCATCCCATAATATTTAAAAATTCACAATTAAATCCTTATATCATCTTTACAAGTGTATTTTTCATCCTTGGACTTCTCTCTTCTTTTCTCTCTCTCAAGTTCTATCAGACCTAACCATTTTGGCCATTGTATGGGATTATCCACCTAAGTATGGCATATTCATACTCAGATTTATAGATTTTTATAAATAATAGTAATTATTTTTACAACCTCCATGACTTTTCTTAGTGTTTTCATTTGAAATGTTTGATTTTTCATAAGTGAAGACTATGGATTCCTTATCATGTTATTTCATTATATCATATATTTATAATTGGAAAGTTTCTTCTTGTAGGGCATGTGAAGTGTTTTAGGAAATGCATAATATTTAGTGAGTTATAATATTAATTATACATCATAGGCATATTTTATATTCCTCCTATATTTATACATTCATTTATAACCTCACAATTTAACACTGATGTGAGAAGATGAAGATTGGAGAAGTGTATGTCTAGTTTATCCTTTGATTTCAAGTGTAATATGAAAATGATCAGATTTCATCAGTAAATTTGGTGTATCACTTCCATTATGTTAGTTATTTTCAGTTAATTTTCTCCCTTTTCACCCTAAATTTTAGTAGTAGTTACAATCCAAATTGGTACATCAAGGGAGCTAGCCCTATCTAGAGATTCACCTTATTCCTTAGGCTGCCCGCAATCCTAGAGGTGATTGAATTATGACACTTGGATGAGGAGATATTTTTCATCTCCTAAAATGGTGAAAATACAAGTGACAACACATCCTACAACACTTCTAAGTTCTAATAAGACAACACATACTCATATCACAGTCCTTGAGACTAGTCATGTAAAGTGAAATACAAATTACAAAGACTCTAATATGAGAGTGAGGTTGTTTCAAGGAATGGATGGTAATAATTCATTAATAAGATTAATTTATAAGGTTAAAAAAATATTATAATTAATATATAAACCTAAAAGATTGCCAAAATTAGAGTTGAAACCTATATAGCATTTTAGTGCTTAGTGTAAGCCAAGTATACAAAGTGCTTAATCTAAGTATATGGACAGACTAGACAAATGTGAGAAGTTTTTATGAGTTAATTATAAGTTATAATACACTCAAAATCTCCTATTATGGTATGGGTTACTTGAATTTGACCTAAACTGAGGTGGTATTCCATATTGTCTGAATCCTTGGCTATTAACCTGTGATACGTGAGAAGATATAATGAGAAGATGAGTAGTTGGTGTTGTTTGGGAGTGGTTAAACACTCAATATTGTTTTGGAGTGGTTTAAAAATCAATATTGTTTTGAATGTATAAATTCATTTTATGAAGTACTAATGGTACTAGATCATCTCCTAAGAGATTGTATACATAGGATATTCAAGCAGTCCTTTACACTTATGATTATGTTCTAACATGTGTGGTATGAAGATCTACATCTTAAGATTATTTTAAAAGTGAATAATAAGATATACATGATAAAATAATTAAAAATATGACAAAATCATCCTTTTCTAAACCTTGATGTGTAAATTTAAGTAAAGGTTAAGTTGATAACTCAGTCAACTCTTTACACAGTCCAATTTCAGCCTAGTTTGAAGGAGATTTGAGAGGTTAGAGATCCTAAATAAGTTATTAAACTTTTAAATTTATAGAATAGGGTTATATTTACCAAATATAAATATTTAGGGTCTCAAATTTACCAATTTAATAAGGTAAATATCCTCTATTTTGTCTCAGAGGTCAAGTACTCTTAAAAATCAAACATCTTGCCAAACTAGTGAACAATGTAAGTCAGATTAGAATACATGGTAAGAGGTCTTAGAGAAATAATGGAGTGGTGTGTAAGATGTGTTTGGAGGTGAATAAATTTTTAGGATAACTTACACATTATCATAAAACATAAAGAGTATCCAAGCATTGAAAAACTCAACCTAATGCATACCTACAACCATCTTTTGGTTTGGACAGTGATTTGGAGTTCAAGATGGATTCGAGTTTGTTTGGAAAGAGGGTAAAAGTCATTAAGAATTTGTGAAAAAGGTTAATATAATGGCCTTATGGAAAATAAATAAGGGGATTGGATTTCATCTATAGGGTATTGATGTTCAAGGTTTGTATATGAATAAATGGAGGCAAAATAATGACAAGAGGAGCCTGTATGAAGAATGGGAAGGAGTTAGGATTGAATGAGGTCCATAAATGAATTTGGAAAGGTGGAAGAAGGTAATATAGACATTTTATATGTATTAATCATTCTAAAATTAAATATAACCAAAGAGATAGGTCTCAAACCTCATGAAACCCTTACACAGTCCTAAAAAATCATGTAATCAACTACATTTTTGTTGTTTCTGAGCATTAGATGAATTAAATAGGGTCTCTAACCTATTTGAGTGGATGAGGGAAGTTAATAAAAACTTATATATGGTATTATTTTACTTGTAAATTATTTTAAAACCAATAACATAAATTTGAAGTGTTCCTTGCCACTTATAGGCTTACACAAACCTAGGTTAGGGTTTCTAGAGAGAAACCCTTATATCTCAAGTTTGAAACCTTAAAAATGGTCAAAACTTGGTAGTCTAGTGGATTGAATAATTTTCAAAAGGATTTAGGTGGTTTTGGGTCTTTAAAAAATTATATGGAGCAAATATAGTTGATTGTCTTGTAATTAGGCTTGGAGACCTAATAACAATGCAAGGGGGTAATGAAAAGGTGATGATGCCCAAGGAGTTGAGAAGTGTAACTTATTAATAATATATGAGGTGGAAAATGGTGACACAATATACGTTTATTTTGCACATAGGCTCTATGATTAGGTCAAATCAAGTAGATTAATCAAAAAGGAGGCCTAATTGGCAAAAACATTACAAAGGATAGTGTACCTACACATGAAGTTTAGAGGTGAAACTTCTTGAGAAGTTTTAAGGAAATAAAAGGTTATAAAAGGTCTCAGTTATTGAATAAGGTCTATAGGGTGATAGAACAAAGATAAAGTGTAAGAAAAATGCTACAAGCCTAGTGGTGTGGTTATAGAGGTTCAAGGTGTGTAATAGACAATAGAGTGGATGAACCTTGTGACCAAGGTGAATATAATGACCTTATGGAAAAACAATAAAGGAATTGGTTTTCCATCTATAGGAAACCTATGCCAATTTAAGGAAAGAAAACATGGTAGTCTTAGGACTCTTCTAGGTTCTTAGAGGCTATATGGACTGCCATAATGCATGACTAGTATTAGACAACACAAGTTCAAGGATTCCCCAAAGGAGATTGCTCAAAGTTTTACATAGGTTCAAGGTTTTGAATAGGCTTAAATCACATGAAACACACCTATAGTCATAAGGTTTGTTATCAAAATAGTGAACCATGCTCAAGGTAAAGTTTGGTAAAACTCATCTACAAGAAAAAATTTGTATCCTCAAATCATGAAACTTGGTAGGATTAGTCATCATGAACTACTATACCTATGCATCATCTTGTTGAGGTCATGTGACAAGTGGATGTTCCCATTGTTTTGACATAGTCCCATTCATGTCTCATTATAGTCAGCATTGGTGAAGGCGTACTTCTTGGAGGTTTAAGGTATAACATAAGGTATTAACTTATTTTAAGAGTTTTAAAATCATAGAGGATGATTTTTAATTCTATAAAACACCTTTCAAGAGTGCTCATACTCAAAACTCTATGCATACACATAGACAAATAGTCATCCCCATACGTAGTCTTAAAGGCATAAAGAGCAAAGTTGGATTTTTGATCATTTGAAAATGAGAATACAAGTTTAATCAGGTAAGGAACATGTAAACAAGGTGTTTTATCCAATATCATTCTATAGATGTCTAAAGAACTCTAATATTTTGTTTTGGCCATTTGGGCCTCAAAGCTTGTTTTAAGACTTATGAGGCCTATGACACTAAAAGGAAATTTTAACCCATCAAGAAATATGAAACCTTAAATATTATATTATGAGATTTTTTATGTTCCATTAATATTATTTCAAGTATGGAGAAGCATTGGATGGTCAATTTGGTCCTCAAGGAGAAATTCAAGCTTTTCAGGCCTAAAATACCCAGTTGAAACCCCTCTTCAGATGCTCATACCATAAGGATTTTTCCAAATTATTTTATTATGTTTTGAGTAACCATATATAATTAAAATTAATTATGTATTTAATTTGGTCAAAGGACTAATTTTTATGAACAATCGTTAAGAGTATAAGCATGTCTAGAATGCTTGCAATCACTACAAGCAAATTTCTTTTTGTATGCATCTTTTCATACCTTCTACATGGTAACCCAAAATTTTTAGGGGTGTTTAAGGGATATATGGAATAAATATAAATATAAAGAAGCTATTTAATATATTTATAAATTTTATGAACAATCATTTCGAAGGTGAGCTTGTCTAGGCTGTTAAAAGAGCTTTTTGACTAGTTTTGGTTTTTTGGACTCATAGGTATATAAAATGGCATATAATAAATTTTAAACAACTTGGAACATATATTTTACTCCATAAAAATCATCCAAAACCTATTTTGTAGAATAATTTGTCACATTTGGATGCCTATGAGGCCCAAAATGGCTCCAAAATGCTTATTTTTGTAGGTCTTCAAAGAGATAAATGGTATAAATGCTTGGAAGAGGCCTAATGGGACCTAAATAATCATTATAAGTCACTTTTATCTATTTAAAATAATTTATAGGGTGATTTAATGAGCTAAAGGGTCAAAAACCTAAGTTTTTTTACATTTTATGAATGGTTGCATGTTTAATGGTGATTTACACCATTGTTATAGGTCTTGAAGGTTATACAAATATTAATTTTATTCTTGATATACATGTTATGTATGTTTAAAATTATTTTATAGGTCTATAAGTGGCTCTTAAGGTTCTAAATGTTCTTGGGAGTAGGTTTCATGGTAACTAGCTAAAGATAGCTCAAGCTTGGGGACCTCCATCAATGGAGTTTATGAGAGTTGTAGGCTTCATGGAGTTTTTTATAGGTTAGAGGAGAAAATAAGATTTTAAAATAAAATAAAAAATCAAACACCAAAAGATAACATCTATGCTCAGTTAATCATCAAATACTAGGTTCAGTAACCACATGCCAAACATCTTCTAGAAGAGCAAGTGGAGGGGGACATAGAAGTCCAAGAGGGGAAGTTTGGAGGTTGGGAGAGAAAGTGGAGCATTAAATGTGTTTTCTAAGTCTTTGAATAATTTTATCATGTGAGTGGGATATGACACCATCATCCTCAAATGTTTTCATCGTCTAGTGTCTTTCTAAGATAATGAGAAGGCTTGAAGACCTTTTGGACTAGTGAAGGTTTATTTATTGAGAAAATATTAGTGATAATTGATCCAAATGTGGTTTAGACTCCATGTAAGGTTGTTTTGTCTCATTTATTTTTGAGTGTTTGCTTCTCCTCTCTCTCTCTTCCTTTTTCTCCTATATCTCCCATTTCTTCCCCATTTGTAACATATATTCTCATTTGATAAGGAGAAACCCTATTAAAATTTGTAATAAATACCTTTTCAATTAAATAAGAATATTTTCACCTATCTCTTACCTTTAAGTTATGTTTAACAAGGTTATGTATAATGGCTTTGTGAAGAAGTGTTCTTCCATGTTTGTTATCATTCTTTCTTATCACTTTTTTGGTGTTTTAAAGCTATTTTCAGGTCTAAAACTGAGATTTTTCCACCATTAATGGATGTTTCGTGTGAGTTTTATAAACCCTCTTTGCTTCATATATTTCTTAGTGAGCATAGTTTAAGAGATACGTATGCAAATTAGCTATTTTGTGAGATTATGTGAGAAAAGTTTATATTATGTTGAATTAGTGTTTATTTCAAGATTATTAGAGTGTCATTTAATTTTTTGAATCACCCTTTTAGTGTTATTAGTCATACTATAACCATTTATATCCCTTTTCCAAGTATTAGTATTAGTTTACGTGATATACCAAGAGGAAGCCAACCTTCTTCATAGGTTCAACCTCATTATATGATACCCACAACCTAATGTTGCTCCAATATTATAATTGAGAGTGACAAAGCCTAAAAATATCTCCCATAAAGGTGAAATTATATGCTACAGTAGTTTATATCACACCCATTTGGAATACTTTCCAATAATATTGACTGATATTGATATTGGTCTTGGTCCATTTACAATAACTATTGCATCCACATTCTCTGCATTTGGCAACTCTGAAGAACACTTAACATTCTGGTAGTAGAACAATACCTATTTCTCATGCCAAAGGTGACTACAAGATAAAATTATAGAGGTATTCATTTTTAATTAACTTTAAACTCATCAATAATATTGAGGTTTGTTAACACTCATCCCTATAAAAGAAACTTTCCCCCTAAACTAGTTTCCAAGTTTACCTTTACAAGAAGATCTTTGTTGGGTCCTTTCATTACCATGGATCTCCCTAAATCATTTCCTTTTTTATATTTCAATTGTTTGATTCCATTGAAACTCAATCAACATGATCCCATTCTAGTGTTATCCATTATGTGTGTGCCTTACTTCATAGGAGATAATTATACAACCCATTCTAAACACCTCAGAGATATAGTTAGCTTTTGTAATATCCATAACATTAATGAAGAAAATGTGGCTATCAAGTTATTGGCCATCTCTTTCAAGGGAAAGGCCCTAGATTGGTATAGGAACCTTCTTCATAAATCCATCACATCATGGGAATAGTTAGGTTATGCTTTTTGAAAGAGGTTTGAATACAAGAGTTACCACTTGTCACTTATTAAACAATTAACTACAATCAAGAGAGCTCCTCAAGAGGTTATGCAAGATTTCAATAATAGGTTTGAAAATACACAAGATAGTATTAAAATATCTTTCATACCTATTCCTAAATATTAATTCCTATACCATATAAAATGTCTCAATAGTGACATTACAATGATGATTCAATCTATGAGAGGAAACACATTATTGAATGCTTATGGAGTGGCAATCAAAGTAGAGAATAGTCTAATACAAGCTGGAAAGATTACACCTAGGCCGCATATGCCTTTTTTAATAAGATTAAACCACCTCAATTTTCCACTCTTATCCTCATTGCCATTCCTTTTTTCCCAACACTTGTTTCCATACCTACACCAAATAAGGATAAAGCTTCAACTACTCATTCTAGTGACTCTCAAGAGCACAAGAACTTCCAAGAACTCAAGAATATGTTTTAAACCTTAGGAAATGAATTGTTGAATGTGAATAGGTATAAATTTAATTTTAATATACCTTATTAGGCCCAATATCATCCCCAATAGTCTTATCAAGCTAATAGGCCACCCTTCAAGGGAAAATTTCAAGGACATGGACAAAAGCAACCAAACTATGTTAGGAAAAACAATTACAATCCTAATGTTGAAATTACTTCCAATACCTTGGTCCATATTCATAAAAAAATTGTACAATAAGATGATGGTTATATGACTTATAATCATTTATTTGATAAATACATTATCCCAAACATCAAGTTCAATCATGCTTCCAATGACCAGTGGTAGTAGGGTGTTAGCTATGGTTTCAATCAATATATTATGTCTCAAAATAAAGAAGTGTGTATGATGATAAAACCAAAATATCCTTAATAAGGCTAAGGGATTAATGAAAGACCAAACTAGTTGGGTGCTATAATGGTTAACTATCAATAGGAAGAGTGTTATGCTTTCAATCAATAGGTTAGTTCTAGCCAAGTAAATGTTCCAGTGACAACCAATACAAGGTTCAAGAGAAGGAAAATGGAGAGAAACCAAGAATCAATTAAAGATTATCCTACTCTTAATATATTACTATCAAATACAAATGATCATACTAGTGCCCCAAAATTTCCTATAACTCATAAAAATTAGAACCAAGGAAACACTTTTATAACCTAAAACTCATAGGTTTAAAGCACAGTTGTGGCTCCCAAAGCAAAAATAAAGGTTGGTGGTTTGAACATCAATATTTTTGAGAAAATGAAGAAGTCCAATGTGAGTGTTCCAATATGGTACATGATTTCTATTCTTGGTCAAGTGGATATCCTTCAATAGGGTTTGTTAAATATCAATGTTTTAGACAAACCACAAAGTAAGGAAAACATAGTTCTCCTCAATGTAACCAAAGAACCTAACGAAGGAAAATCAAACAAGGTAATCAAACCTCCTCCCTTATAACTTTTTATAATCATTGATATATAAATAGTACATAACTACATGGTAGATAGTGGAGCAAGTACTTTAGTGATGCCAAAGTCAATAGTAGATCAGCTTGGTTTGAAGTGTAAACCCCACTCTAAGAGAGTCTTACAGCTTGATGGATCTTCTACAAAACTAGTTGGTATTATCAGAGTTCTAAACTTGATCCTACATGACTATCCTAGTGTTTTAGTGGCTTAGGATGTATTGCTTCTAGATGTTCCTCCTCACTTTGTTTTATGCTTATCTAGAAAATTCATGGCTAAAATTAGGGGTTATCTTGAAGCAAATTGGTACTATATGGATTTTAGGATAAGGTATGGGACTAAGATGTCTAATAAAACCAAGCCTATTTCCCAATTTCACATTGATCCTTATGATCCAATTAGATCAAACATAAATTTTACCATTCTAGATGAGGATAATAACTTTACTAGTCAAGAACTAAAAACTAATCATGAGGGCATACCTGATATGTTTTTAGATGAGTTATGGAGTTAGAATAATATAATTGATATTTTTGGAGGTGTTGAAGAAATATACATGGGAGTCTATTACCTACATGAAGAGAATTAGTTCATGACATCCCTCATTATGACATAGGAAAACACTAGTGGATTATATAAGATGTTATTTGATGGCTTAAGGAGCAAGCATGGAGTTGGTGCAGGTGTAATTCTAGAATCCCATTCTAATAACAAGGACTTTTCTTTAAACAAGTTACAATTTAGTTACTCTTGAAATGTATGTAAGTATTAGGGCTTTATCTAAGGTCTCTTATGGGTTAATAAGAGGGGAGTAAATTAATTTATAAGTGTATAAGGATAGTGAGATGATAGTACATTAGGTGAGGGGTGAAAACATAGCCAAGAACCCCTTTAATGAAGTCCTACAAACACATAGTGTGGGACCTATTTGAAGACTTTAAAGCCTTCAATATCAAATTAGTGTTAAGGGATTAAAATCAACATGTTGATAGGTTGCTCACTGTAAGGGCTCAGTTTGACATCTCAAATGACTTGAAGAAGTCTAAATTACAACCACATGTCAAAGTGGTAGTGAAACCATCAGTTCTAGATAATGAAGCTCATTGGAAAGTCTTTGATGGTGACAAGTAGATTGATTTTTTCCTACAGCAAGAGGTAGATTTTTCCTCAATGAACTAAAGTAAGCTTCAACAAAAATATAAGGATCAAATTGTTTATATAAAATCAAATAAAAATCCTAAATTTATGGTCACCCTTAAGGGTATTTTATATGAATGAGATCACATGAGGAAAGACAAGGCAATGATGTCTACTAATGAGGAAAACTATGAGAGAGTACTTATCTTCAAGGATAAGATTATCAAGCTTGGAAACATGAGAAATAAGGTATAGAATCATGATTTAATAAAAATTTGTAAGTAATATTTATACATCTTTGCTTGGGAGTATAGTTATCTAAGAGGATTTAACCATAAGCTAACCCAACACACCATAGATTTGGAGGCCAATGCCAAGCCTATGAGGCAAAAAAAAAGGCCTATAAACCCTAATATTGTAGAGATAATGAGGAAGTATTTGAACAAATTGATTGAGTATAGTATAATTTTTCCTATCAAGCACTCCTCATGGGTAACTAACCTAGTGCCTATGATAAAGAAGGATGGTGAGATCTAGTTTTGTGTGGACTTTAGATATTTGAATAGGGTCTCTTTGAAATACCATTACCCCTTGCCATTTATGTATTAACTCCTTCAAATGGTTTTTGGTTAAAAAAAATCGCTCTTTTTGATGGGTACTCAGGGTACAACCAAGTGCTAATAAAAGAAGATCAATATAAGACTACCTTCATCACAAAGTGGATTACATATGCTTATCATAAGATGAATTTTGTCCTCTCAAATTTTATAGATACTTTTCAAAAATATATGGACATGTATTTCCAATGTTTTATAAATTAGATGTTGGTTATCTACCTAGATGACATAATGCTTTTATCTAAGAAGGCTAGTGAACACTTGAACCACTTGAGATTAATCTTTGAAAGGTGTAGAGAGTAAGAGATATATTTGAATCCCAAAAATTGTGTGTTTTTTGTCTATGAGGGAAAAATATTGGGTTATATTATCTCAAAATAGGGTGTAGATATTTATCTTGATAGAATAAGTGCAATCTTGGCATTGTCCTTTCCCAAGCATAAGAAGGGACTTCATAGTTTCCTTAGAAAGATAAACTTTTTGATAATTTTTATACCCATTTTTTCATGTTTTTTCAAATGTATTACTACTATGTTGAAAAAGAATTAGGTGTTCACTTGGAAAAGAGAAGGCAAAGTAGGATTTTTGGCTATCAATCAAGCCATTGCCCAAGCACTTACACTCATGAATCTTGATTTCTCAAAACATTTCACATTGTATGCCTTCACCAACATTGATAACTTATCAACTCTGTTGATGCAAAATAATGGTGAAGGACTTGATAAACCAATTTTATTCTTTCTCCAAAGGCTTGAAGGGTATGAATAAAGTTACACTTTTATAAAAAGTCAAGTCCTTGCAGCTGTAGGAAGTCTTAAAAAATTTAGACCAATACTCTCTAATAATAAAATCTATCTTATGGTGTCTCATCATAGAGTAAGAGACTTCCTTATCAACAAGGACTTGAATGAGAAAGGCATTGGTTGGATTACAAGAGTCATGGAATATGATTTATAAATCAAGGTGACCAAGCTAGTGAGAAGAAAAAGCTTATGTGAACACATGGTTTATGACCTTCATGAAGATAAAGAGGTTGTTTTGGTGACACAATATAAATCAAAAACATATGCACCTCCACCTCACATTAGTTGGATCTAGGATATGATAAAGTTATTACTAATAGGTGAGTGTCCTAAAGGTATGGATAAGACAAAGAGAAGGAATTTTAGACTTTAGTCCATACCTTATGATTGATTTATGGGGTTCTATTCATAAAATACTTCAATGTAGTTCCACTTAGATACATAGATGATGACCAATTGACTAGGCTCTTGGATCAATTTCATGATGGGCTTATAGGACGCTATTTTTCCCCAAGGACTATAACATCAAAAGTGATGAGGGCTGGTTATTATTAGCCCAACTTATTCAAAGATGTATATGAATGGGTGATAAAGTGACAAAAGTGTGATCTCTTTGTAGTAAAGCAAAGGTTGGCATCCATCCTTCTCAACCCAATTTAAGTAGAGCAACCCTTCATGTAGTGGGGCCTATATTTTATAGGGATGATCAATCCACCTTCTAGTGGAGGACATAAATGGGTATTCACTAATATTGATTATTTCATTAGGTAGGTGGATGAAATTAGTCTAAAAGAAGCTAACAAAATAATAGTGTTAGACTTTTATGATAGTATAGTGACAAGATTTGGTATATCAATAACCATCATCTCAGATAATGCCTTAGCATTTGTTAGCATGAAGACAAGTGAATGGGTACTTTAGATGGGAATTTACCTTATCACATCTTCCAATTAATACCCTTAAGGTAATAGACATACAGAGTCAATAAATAAGAAATTTATTAGAATAATCAAGAGGACTATGGAGGAGAATCAGAGAGTGTGGCATTTGAAGTTAAGGATAGCCATATAGGCTAATAGAGTGACTCCCAAAGTTACCATTGGAAACTCACCATTTTTCCTTATATATGGGAGAGAAGCCAAGTTTCCCATCTCTCTTGAGTTACTTTCCTTAGAGCTAGCCCATCAGCTTGAGTTGATGGAGAGTGAACCTATGAGTGTGAGGATGGCAAAACTCATGGAGCTTGAAGAAATGAGGGACCTTGAAATGAAGACAATAGAGTCACATCAAGCTCACTTAAATAAGGCCTTTCACAAGAAAGCCATAGAAAGGGACTCAATAAGGGGATTTAGTCCTCAAGTGGGATTCAAATAAGGCTAAACCAGACAACCATATTAAGTTTGACAACTTGTGGAGTGGCCCTTATTTGATTTATGGATGTAGAAAACATAACACTTTTCATCCTTCCCAACTAGATGGAGAGGTATTACCCATCTTAGTCAATGGGATTCATATAAATCCTTGTTACTATAAGAGTTTGCATTCATTTTATATGTTGTATATTTTGTATAGTTTTTTATGTTTTCCTCCAAGTGCCTTGTGCACATCCTTTCAATTGTGTGTTTCACTTCCCTAAGTTCCTTGGTCACATTTTTGGTTTTGTTTATTTTTGTCCATGTTGCTTCAAGAGGAGGTTTTCAGAGGTTGACAACCTTGTAACAAAGTCATATCAGCTAGGAAAGAGAGCTTTGTGACCCTGTAAGCCTAATGGATAGGATTTAGGCCACTAATTTATTGCATAACAAGCATGCAATCCTAGGAGGTCACCATAAATGTTGGAAAAAATTGATCTACATACAAATTTTTTGTCTATATGGATTAGGACACTCTCTTAGACCATTTAGTAACCTTCTACTCCCATGATTAGTCCCTTTCAAGTCATGACTTGATGATACACTGTAGTATCCTAAGAGGTCCTAATGTAGTGTGAGGATTTGAGCAAGATCCTTGTGTAGTGAATGATCTAATGGTTTAAAGAGAATACAAACCTCACGATGCTACTACATGTCACTTTCAAGCTTCACAAACACTTTAAGAAATTTTCAAGTTGAATTTGGAGACCTTGAGGATAAGGCCTAGAAATAGGTCTTGAACTACAAGTGAAGGTTTAAACAAAGTGTCAGAGATTCTAATGGGTCAAAAATGAGGTTTATAGAAGATATTTTTCCCAAAATACCTCCAAAAGTGTATTAAATGACTTAAAAGTCTTAAAAATAGAGATCCTAAGTGAAAAAGTAACTTTTTGAAGAATTCAAATTGGTTTTTACTTTCTCCCACCTCTTTATGGATTTTTTAACCTATTTTTACATGTTTAAGTCCATTTTAAATCATTTGGAGTGGAGGAGATGAGTTTGGGAGCAAAAGGATGCATTTTGGAGCCTTTTAAAACTTTGGTTAAATAGGTTTTTTAAGGTTTTGCTAAATACATGGGATCACCTATCATATGTAGACATCCATGGTGTCCCTAACATCCTCTCATATGCCTCTAAAATCATATTTAAGTATAATAACTAGCATAGGTAAGGAAAACATATTAACTACAAAATAGGCATGAAATATGTTTTCTACCATTAATGGAGGTCTAGGCATTTCATAAGGTTTCTATAAGGAAGGAAAGGTCATTTAAATCATAAAAAAAGCTTTCCCAGGTGTTATATATTATAGATAGGTTTCTGGTCTTTCATATTAAGGAAAAACCTTTTTGGGCAGTCTTAGACAACTCTAGGAGAGCCTCGAGTTTTCACTTAGTACAGTCAGGAGAGAGATTTGGATTGGAATATTTTGGTCAGTGATAGGGACCCTAATTTATTTCCACTTTGAGTAATTGGTGGTCTATTTTATCTCCCCATCTTTATGGATAATTGCTAATAGTGCAGGGGTGTCTAGATGGCCTTCTCATATAGATGGGTAGGTTTTCTTCTATTTATTCTCTTTATAATTCAATGATGAATAATGGTTTTAGGGGAGTTATTTTAGGGTCAAACAGGACCTATTCTAATTGGTTTCATCATATAAATCCTCTTAGGAACATACTTATGGCATAAAACCTATTTTCTTTATTATCATTATAAATGGTCCATTTGATCAGTTTTGGAGAAAAACCTGGGTTAGAAGGTGTTGAGGTCAACATACCCCCATTTTTGAAAATTGATACCCTTTAGATAATTTGAACCTTAACCCTAAAAACATGGCATGTTTTGAACATTATTAGAATTTAAAGATCATCCACTTTGTTAAATTTGGCTTACTAGTTTATCATTTTACTTTGGGCTTTCTTAATGTTGCTAATAATTGGTATTCATGTCTTAAAGATACAAGTTTCATGGAGATTTTGATGATGGATCATGTTTATAGTTTATTGATTAAATCTATTCGAGCTTCATTTTTTGAAATCTCTCCTTCAGAAAACCCTAGCTCAAGCCCTTGATTCAAATTTACATTTGGTGGGAGAAAATTGGTGGGAACATTTCAAATTACTTTGGACTTAAGTTTAATTTTCATGTTAAGGCTTAGTTGTATTTATTAACATGACCAAACTTTAACCTAAAATTCCTACTTGTTCCCTTTTGTATTCCCCCTTTGTCTCCTATATTTTTAACAGAGTCTAATGTTCATGTTGGCAGGGTCACTTTTAATTTTTCTAGTGTGGTCCCTTTGTTATCTATTTAGCCTAAAGTATTAATCCTAAGGCCACATCATATTTATCAACATGAATGAGACCTTAACCTTAATGCTTTATCCTAAATTTATACCTACTTGAGTCCTAACTTAAATACCTCACTTCTTTGTAGATCTGACAGTTCGTGCTTCATCATGATGGGATAATTAGATGAAGTGAAAAAAATTTGATGAACCTAAGAATTTGATCCTTTGAACCAATCATGTGTGAGCATTTGGAGCATGATCAACAACTCTCACCTCATTGGAATCAAGGATCCAATGGAGAAAATGTAATGATGAAAATTTAAAAGGCCTAAGAAGCCTTGTGGAGCTACCACATGGCACTCCCACATACAAAGCTTAACATTAATGGAACCCTAAACCAATAGTGTGTACTCACTCATATCTTAATTATACAACTCTCACTTCATCATTCCTCATGATCGGATGGAGAAAATTGAATCCGAGATACATGGAGTGTAGGAACTCCATGAGGTTAAATTTAGCATTCTCATGAATGTCATTTAATGTCTGTGAGGCCATCAAATTCAAGTTCATCTAACATTTTTACTTAGATAAAAGGACATGTTTTATATCATTCAAAGGGTCATTTGATGTCATGTTTTAAAACTTAGCATAAAATATTTTAGTCTAAATCTATGGTGTGTTTATTAACATGAAATAAATTTAGCATAAAATATTTTATCCTAAGTCCTTTATATAACCATGCACTTATTAAAGTTCATACATCTTACAGGATCACTCATGATATGTCAGGCCCAGATGATCTAATGACATGGGAACATTGATGAATTTTTAATAAAGCTCATAAAACTTGCAGAGGTGCCAAATGGCAAAACCATGAGGCTTAATGCAAAGATGGCCAATGACATGTGAAGGTGTAGATCATGATCAATGGCTAGTGTTGATCCTTGGATCTTGATCAAATGGCACAAAGCAAAAGATAATTTTTAAATAAAAATGGCTAGTTCTTTGAAGTCATTTATGAAAAATACCATGAAATTTGATATATAGATGCTAAATAAGCACAACACAAGCACAAAATGACAAAATGAAGATTTTATGTGCTTGAAAATGCACACATCTAAAGGCAAAGGTCAAAATCAAATCTAAGGTATGTATGATCCCAATTCCAAGTAAGCCATTACCATTAAAGCTTTAGGAGATCCCCAAACTTACATAAAATCCCTAATCTAAGATCAAATTGATCACAGTTAAGCTAGAAGAGAGTCTAATTACGATTCAAGCACAAAAGAATTGAAATAGAGACCATTTAGAACATAATATAAAATAATTTACAAAGTTTTTAATCCATGGCATCTTGGAAGCAATAATACAGGGACAAGACAAAGTTGTATTTGCCTACAAATAATAAAGGGAGGGTATTCAAGGATGCAAAGATGGACACTGTTGCATTGAGTATAGGTAATAAGAACTAGTATGACCTCTTTTGAACCATTGAAGACATGTATCCCATCATGAAATAAGAATAAAATATTGCCACTATAACCAAAAGGTATTATGACCTAGTTTTAGTCTAAATAGCCAATATCCACCGCATGGATTTCAAACTAGAGGTAATCCACTGTATCGACATCCTTGCTCCCATTTTCAAGGACTGTAGGATTGAGTAAGGTTGGATTATTCATGAGAGGACCTTTAGAATAATTACATTCATTTCCCCATTTTCCTTTGAGATTTATCACAAGATTCCAAAACCCTAAGTGGATTTGACCACTATTAAAGAATGGACTAGCAAGAATGATCTAGACACCATCCTTAGGCCATGGTTTCTCCAAGGTAACCATATGATTTGAGACCCTCTTATCAAAATTCTAGTTTCTTGAATAGAATCTTTAGAGCCCCTTCAACCACTTATGTTAACAAGAGTTGCATGTCTTAAAATACTTCATGGTAGATAAAGAGCTCACTCCCCTAATTAGAGAGATGATCAACATCTATTTAGATTAAAATTCACAACCATTAAGAAGAAAACTAGTAGACAATTCTTCATGATGTCATATCTATTGGATGCCTTGCTAACCTCCACCCAAATCCCTTATATCATAAATTTGTCACTTGAGGGAAAATTTATAGTCTCCCATCACTATTCAAAGATACACATATTCAAATATAGCCATACCATCTAGTTAATCTATGATTATGTGTATCCAAACTTGGTAGAAGCCATCATAGGGATCCTTATGCCTAGGGTAAGCCCTCTAATCAAGAAATATGTGTAGCTAATGAGAGACATCTAGTTGTGTCTGAATTATACAGTGATAAAAATTTAAGGGATTTTGATCCAACATTATAGGTTGCCTATCTATGTTCCCATCAAGCTGGTAGAGCAAGAAATTGTGTACCAACTTCTTAATGGTGTGGACATAGTGTGCAAAGATAAGAGAAAAGGCCTCCTCCATTCCTTTCATTTAACCATTAGAAAAATTTTGCTATAGAATTGGGATCATATAAATACTATGGCCAGGCATAGGGAATATTTCAAATTACAACTTGATGAGTTGAAGTTGTGGGACCCCAGAGGCAAGGTTTCCACACCCTTGAAATCCAGGTAATTGCCCAAGATAGTGTATGTGTACCAACTCACTATCCATGACACCATATATATCAAATAATTTTTTTTTGAAGAAATATTGGCTAGGGTCAAGGGACATAACATTAGACTTGAGTATAAATTGACCAGTGACCAAAAGACCCCCAGAGACATATGGCAAATGGGACCTCTGCAATACCATTTTCTATCTGAACCTTCAAGGCCCACTCAAGAAAAACCACAGATAGAGAGGTAGCAGCCCCAAATATAGATTTTACAAGGTCTTGGTAAAGATAAGATGGAAGAGAGACTTGGGGAAGGACCATCTTAAACCCCTCATGATAGACTAGAGTCTTCAGTGGAATACTTGGACATGTTTTCCTTGGAACCAAATGAAATAGTGAAGGATTTCCTCAAGCTCCTTATTGAAGCATATGTCTCTAATGAAGAGGAAACACAAGATAAAAAAATTCTAGGCCCAAATAGAAGAGGCTAAGAAATAAAAATCGAAAGAAGTTGCCTTGGATATTATCCCAATAACACCATTAAAGAAGATAAAAATAGAGTTGGAAATGATCCCACTCAAATAAAATATGCCAAATTTGACTTTCAATCACCTCATGAATGAAATCAATTTATTCAATGAGGAGTACCCCATTCATGGACCAATCATCCCTAATTGGTTCATCTATGGAAAGATATAAAAGATCCCCTCCTTATCTCACACATGGGCCCTAACCCAAACTATCAACATTGATGTGCATGATGATATCAAGCCATGGATAAGGGCTTTAATGAAGGAAGAGGAAGAAAGGAGAATGTTGACCACTACAGGGTCAGATAAAAATTAGATGGATGCTCTACAAACATCAAATAGTATCTAAATAGAGGCCCCTAAATGTACAAAGTATAAGTAAATAACTACCAAGGTCCAATTCAATCTTGAGACTATTATGTTAGAGAGAGTGACATCTAGAAAAGCCATGGTGGGGACTGAAGATTTCACCTTTTAGAAGGTCGATCTATTTGTTGGCTTAACTCCAGTTGGAGGTTAGAGACCTAATGAGTACCAAATCCATGTAGAGGACATTGAAGAACTAGTTGAGGCTCACTTAGCTCAGTTCATAGCAATAATTAGAGGTATGAAGCAAAGAATAGGTAATTTGAAGAAGGAAAAGGAGAATTTGAATACATATGCTATTTTATTAGTGCATAAGGCAAAGATCAAATTAATGGATGAATCCTTCTATGATATGTTTGATGCCTTAAAATAAATAAAGATAAGGTAGAGTGCATTGACACAATAAAACACAATGTCTAAGGGTTTAATAGCCCAATGGAAAGCTTCAATGGATAAAATAATAGGTCTAAACAACATCAAATTTGGAAGGTAGATTCATGGGTTTAAATCAATTAGTTTAGGGAATTTGAATGCAGTTCTAGGAATTGTCATTGAAAATATCTAAAGTTTGAATGCATGGTCTCAAAAATTAGAGAGGATCTTGAAGATGATGAGGAGCTAATTAAAAGGATTTAACAACTCCTTGGGATCATGCTAACTAACCTTGCATAACCCATTGTCCTAGGCATCATCAAGGATGATGAGTTCAAACACAAGGCTACTTTGGTGGCATAAAAAATAAAGAGTAAAAGTCAAGGCTGGTTAGGGGAGGATAATAGTAGGATCCTAGACATGATCCTTAATATAGGAGAAAGGATACCTGAGGCTAGAAGAATTAAAGAATACATGGCCAGAAATGACAAGGAATTGAATGGTCTTGCTGACATTGAGGAGGAATGTCTTTTAAGACCAGCTATGGATTTGGAACTAGTCAATGAGTAGTACCAAATTACTATGAACATCCTCTAGCATTAATAAGAATTTTTCTAGGAGTAGGACCCACCAACCAAGTAGTTGAATGATATTCTATTTTGTAAACACTTTGTAATATTTTGAAAATAGGATATCTTTTTGTAAAGTCATATGATCAATTTAGTTTGGAAAAGAAAATGTATTATAAAACTTTATATAAAAAAGACAACTATCCTTTCTTTGTGTACATATGTATCTTGTAACTAACTAGTATACTACCTTGTCCTCCTATAAAAGGTAGTACTACCATTTTGTAAAGAGAGATTTTTTAGCAAATTTTTTATACTTTGAGAAGTTAATACAATCAAGGAATTTTGAAAGGATTGTCTAAATTTGTTTATATCAATTTTTGCATGCCTTTTCTCTCAATTTATAGTCTTAAGTCTTAAAATTGAATAGTTTTTATGAATTATGAGTTAAATCTTTAATTACAGGGTTGATAGTTTGTGATTATGCAATATTAGCTAAAGGATATAAAATTTGCTTCATTTTATTTGCTCTGCATTAGAATGTGCAAATGTTATTTAAGTGTGGAAGTAAATCTTTAAATTAAATTCAGTTTTTACTTGTGTTTTAATATCATCCTTAGAGGTTTGCCTAGTGTGTAGTGAGATCTGAGCCTACAATATTTTGCACTATATACTTGTTAAATGCATACTTAGTTGTAATTAAAACTTTGTCATAATGTTTGAGGCTAAGATCAGTAATCACTTATCCTTTTTCTAATTTACCCTTCTCTTTTTCTTCTTTTTAACCAGATCACTTTAGTTTAGATTTCATTGCAAATATTAATTTAGATTAGTCTATAGTTTAAGCTTTGATCATAATTCATTGTATTAACATAAATACTTACACTTTGTAAATATTTGTACCATGGTGGCTCCCAACCATCAATTAATATAAATTTTGTGGGATAATTAAACATTGCTCTACTTCTATTTCACCACAGGTAACATAAGTTTCCAAAATCTGCTACTCATGATCTGAATTCCCAAAATTATAAAATGAGAAGTGTTCTTTGAACACTAAGAACACCTATGATACATTTAGAGGCATCAAGTCTCGCTGGTGCTAGAAGGAGGGCATCTTTATGAATTGGTTGAATCTTTGTTAATCTTAATGTGTTGATCTAAACTTGGTGTTATCTTTAAACTTTTGCATAATTTTTTGCTAAAAATCATAAAATTCATTGACATTTGTGGTCTTTGACCTATATTTGTGATTATTTTAGACAAAGATCATAGTTCTTTGAAGTTTGATGCCTAATTTTGGTAAATATGGCTTAAGATCTAAAAATATGTGGTAGTTGAGGTTAGAATAGCTTATTTTGATCAAATATTGGTATATTTTTCATATATTTAGGTTTATTTAAGCTTGGACTTATAAATATTGATCATATTTGCACAATGGGATACATATTTGAGCTAGCTTAGTCAAAGGTTGACGTACTTTACTATTTTTTATAAAAATATTTACAAAATTAGCTTAATGTGTAGGGTTAATCCTTGTTCTTTATAAATATTAAGTTGACACATCATATTTTAAATAGGATCTTCAATATTTAAGCTAACATTACCAAGGATACAAATAAGATCACATTCAGAGATAAGGAAGCCTTTACTTGATCTTGAAGTCCATATAAGAGTTAGGTAGGATAAAGGTAGACGTAAACATTCCAAATCTTTGCCAACCTCACCACTTCAAGGTACCCATAAATTCAACCTTAGTATAGGTATGGATTGGTTGGGAGACTCTTCAATCAATGTGCCAGGTGTGGTGCATGATCTCCCATGTAATCTTGAAAATTACTTGCCAACATTTAGTCCAACTGATATTGTAACTATTGAAGAGCATATTAAATATTTTCAAATCTATTTTAAGGTTTCTAAATGTCATACATGAATATGTAGCATGCATATTTTTCCCATTTAGTTTTAAAGATGCTACATATGAATTGTTTCTTAATTTTCCTAAAAATTATATTACTAGCTAAGATGGTTTCACTAATAATTTCATAGACTAGTTTGGAAAAATTGTTAGTCCATGTGTCATATGCCACCAGTTCACCACCATCAGGAAAGATGCAAATGAGCACATAAGGTCCTTTAATGTTAGGTTATAGAAAATGTATAGGAATACCATAGAACCTTATAAACCTAATGATGTTTTATCTCTAGAAATCTACAAGGATAGAATAGATCCTATGACTTCTATATTTTTGAAAAGATCTCTTATAGCTATAACTTCATTATCCAAGGCTTATTCTGAAATAGTGATCATCAAGGATCAAATGCAGCCTCAAGGAAAAATGGCCTAAGCTATTCCAAATATCAATCCACATTTTCCCATTTTGAACATCTTCCCCAAGAACAATCAAAATTTCCTAGCCTTGAATCAACTCCCAATCTGAATCAATTGCCTTTGATTCATGTTGCCCTTAATTAGAACATAGGATTGTTGAGTCATCCTGTGACTAATGGATTCAATGAAAATGATCTAAGAGATTTAATACCAACTATTGGTACTAAAAATAAATAGGTGCATAATTATAAAACTCTCAAGAATGAGAATGAGTCTATTTTGAAAATGGTCCAAAAGTTAAGCACTGATTTGCTTCAGCTACAAAAACAAGTTGGCAATACTGGAGAGAGGTATGGTAGGAACTTCTCATTCCAAAGATTTAATAGGCCTAACAATATATTTTGGAATGATAGTTTCCACAATAATAAGAATAATAAACCATCTTTTGAAAATAATACTATGGGTATTAATCTTACTGATATTGCTTTGCCTGATTATTATAGAGTGAATTGTATAATGAAGCATGATGAGATTGATTTCACTAATTTTTGTAAGGATTTTAAAGATTTTCAAGAATATTTAGACACATTTTAAGTGGTCCTTAATAAGGATAGCGGTGTAGGTACTTCAATATCCAAGCCTTCTAATCATATTTTCATGGTGGAGATGTTTGATTTCCCTTTTTAAGAAGACAACAAACCTAATGATGTCCCTAAGGAAATATAGCCCTTCCAACAATTCCTAAAGAAGACTTATCCTTTGAGGAATAGGGAACAGAGGTATCCCTTAACTACCTCAACATCTCTAAATAACTTTAAGACTCCTCCAAACACTTATTCAAGTAATGATATAGAACCACCTAAAGGGAATACCTCTAAACATAATGTTGATGTTCCTAGTTCTTCAAATAAGACTAGTTATAATATTGTTGAGGATATGAAAACAATAAAAACTAACATCACATTGCATGAATTGATGCAGTTCATAAAACAAAGGGACCTCTTTCTAGAATCATTGTCAAATAAATCTAACAAACCACCCAAGGATGAGAATGCTAATATGGCTATGCACAAAGCTAAGGTAGAATCTCCTCCTTTCCTACTCATAGTCAAGATGTTTGGTAAGAATTTACATAGTTGTTTATTATATTCTATTGCATCAACCAATATCATACTAGTAGGTATTTTCAAACAACTTAGCTTGACACCTATTAAGTGTGATAGAGTTATTACTTAATTAGACAAATCTAGATTCAAGGTGATTGGGGAATTATTAAATGTTCATATGCGATTGGCCTCTAAGCCTAGAGTATAGTAGTTTCTTGATATCCAAATTATTAACATTCCTAATGTGTATGGAATCTTATTAAGTAGGCAATGGACCAAATATCTAAATGGCTACATGTCCATAGATTGTTCACATTTATGGCTGCCTTGGAATGGAGTTCCAAACTAGATCATGTTTGAAAGAGAGCCAAGGATGAAACACATGATCATTGAGTACAATGTTTTCAATGAAAAGGTCAACATAATTGACTCTAATTTGGGAGTTTTCACCTTAGAAAATGCAAAGGTATGTGATCATAAGAGTACTCATGTTATGCCTGGGCTATGGAATCTACATTTTGATGGTGTTAGGTGTAAGGTTAGATCTGGGGTAGGCATTATCCTAACTGAACCTAATGGTAAGAAATATCATGCATCCTATAGAATCTAGTTTACTTGTACCAATAACCTTGTTGAATATGAGGCCCTTATACTAGGTTGGTAATTTGCTATCAAAAACAAGGTTAAAGAATTACTAGCCTATGGTGATTTAGAATTTATAGTCAACTAACTGAAGAGTAAATATCAATACAAACTATCATACCTTAAGAGGTACACATTTAGGGTCTAGGATCTAATTAAGTCTTTTAATTCTTTTAGAATGTTTTCCATTCTAAGGGAGGAGAATAAAGATGCTAATGAATTGACATTATTGTAGCTAATCTCATGCCTAAAAGAGTCACTCAGCTTCAACATTGAGCTGATACCTTATTCTTCGATCCTAGATGCTGTGAATCATTTTCAATTCTTTAGTGATGATCAATAGGTATTAGATTTCATGACTAATTTTGGAGCATTTAAGGTTTAGATCATTGATGAGACTGATGAAAATACACTTGGGGAAGGAAAATTTGATGTCAAAGTCATTCATCTAAATGAAAATAAGATTTCCAAAGACATGATTACCTTAGAAAGGTTGTTTGATCAAGACAAGCTAGATGAGGTTTCTAATATTCCCAAAGTGAGTGGGAAGGATTACAATGTTGTTGATCTTGGCTCTCAAGATTAGCCCCAACTATTTAACATTGAAAAATATTACACTAACATTGAGAACAAGAGAGCCAAATAATTGTTGACAAAATACAAAGTTGTCATAGTTTGGTCTTATGATGACTTGAAGATATTTGATCCAAGAGTCATCACCCATAAGATACCCCTTAGATTAAGTTGTAAATCCTTTAGGCAAAAAGAAAGACTTGTGACATTTATCTTCAAACCAGTGATCTTTAGAGAGGTCAAGAGATTGCTAGATGCTAGAATTGTGTTTCCCATTAGGTATTCCACATGGGTGACCAATTTAGTGCTAGTCAAAAATAACAATGGTGAGATTAGTCTATGTATTGACTTTATAAGGTTGAACAAAGCATCTGTAAAGGATAACTATCCTCTTTCCTCTCTTGACCAGGTGATACAAGTTATTTCAATTTCAGCCATGATGTCTTTTCTTAATGGTTTTTCAAGATACACCCAGGTGTTGGTTGACAAGGAAGATAGAGTGAAGATATCTTTCACAACTAAATGGAGCACCTTTACCTACAAAATAATGCCTTTTGGATTAATAAACATAAGAGATATTTTTCAAACGGCCATGTACCATGCCTTCCAAGGTTTGATTAGTAAGTGTATTATTATATATGGATGATCCAACCATTTTTTTCTAAAAATAGGGTAGATCACTTTATGCATTTACAACAAGTATTTGAGAGATATAGAAGGTATGGAATCTACCTCAACCCCCCAAAAATCATCTTTTGTGTTACTGAAGGAAAATTGTTAGGTCATGTCATAACTAAAAATGGGATCTCCATAGACCCTTAAAGAGTGGAAGCTATATCTAAGATAGAGCCTCCAAATAGTAGAAAATAAGTTACAATCATTCTTTGGTAAGATAAACTTGGTAATAAAGTTTATTTCTATCTTTACAAGGATTGTCAAGCCATTGAATGACATGCAAAAGAAGGATTCCAAGGTCTCATGGAATTCAGGAAGGCATTAAATGACATCAAAGAAGTAATTAGCAAAGCTCCAGTCTTGATAAGTCATAACTTTTCAAAGGACATATATCTCTATTCTTTTGCATCTGACCATACTATGGCTATAGTTTTAATTTAGAAGGTTGATGGGTGTGATCACCCAATAGCTTTCATGAGTACTAAATTTAAGATTTTATTGAGTTAAACTATTCCTTAATTGATAAAAAATCATATGCATTAGTTAAGGTAGTGAATAAATTTAGGTACTATGTCTTTAGAAATAATGTGCATGCTATTTTACCTGACCCTACCACAAAGCTCATGCTAAGCCAGAATGAACTTGGAGAATGTAGAGGTAAATGGATGTCAATTTTGTAAGAATATAACATAGAAATGAAAATGACAAAATTGGTAAGGTAATCAGGCTTGATCCAAATGATTTCTAATACCAACCCTAAGCTAACTACTATACAAGTTGATTATCAAAGATTTCAAGCTAGTGAGTGGTATGATTCCATCATTCATTTACTAATTAATGGTACTTATCCTACAAGACTAACCAAGGAGTAAAAGAGAGTCCTGAAGCTCAAGACAGCGCATTATCTGATCAAAGATGGGGTTTTATATAGGAATAACTTTAAAGGGATCTATCTACGATGTGTCTCAAAAGAAGAAGCTACCCAAATCATGAGCACCTTCCATGATAAGTTTGGTAATGGGTACCCATCTGGAAGGACAACAACCCACAAGATCCTTTGAGCTGGATATTATTGACCAACTATTTTTAAAGATGTTCATAAGCATGTGAGGGAATGCCACTCATGCCAAATATTTAGCACTAAAGAGCCTAAATTAGTAATGTCTTTATAACTAGTCATGGTTGATAAACCTTTTTTACAATGGGGGTTAGACTTTATAGGGGTAATTAATCCCAATTCATTGGAAGGTCACAAGTATATCCTCACTACCACATATTATTGCATAAGGTGGATATAATTTATTTCCAACAAACAATGTAGGATTGAAGAAGTGATTAGTTTTTTGGAGGAGAACATATGTACCAAATTTAGAACTCTAGTCTCTTTGGTGTACAACAATGGATCTACATTTATATCCATATAGATGATATAATGGGTGTATGATAATGTTATTTGTCTTAAAATTTCATCCAACTATTACCCCTAAGGAAATGGAGTCTCTAAGTCTACCAACAAGAACTGAATAAAAGTAATCTAGAAGTCTATTACAAACAAGCCCAAGACTTAGCATAAGCTTATCAAGTATTCACTAAAGGTAGATAGGATAAGTATCAAGCAAGACTAAAAGGCATCACCATTTCTATTAGTGTATGGCCAAGATCCTATCTTCCCTATCACTCCTAAGCCATCTACGTACAAATTCATGCAAGAATATATGGAAGAGGATCAAGAGCTTATAAATTCAAGATTGCTAGACATCATCTAGATGGAAGATGAATAGGAAGAATCCTTTGCTAATTTTAGTAGACATCAAACTATGGTGAAGAGGTGGTTTGATAAGAGATCAAATATTAAGGTGTTTAGACAATGGAAAATTATTCTCCTTTAAGACAAATAATATGAGCCTAAATTCAAACATGGTAAGTTCACACCTCTATGGATTGGCCCCTATCAGATTAAAGACACACTTAGAGACAACACCTTTAGACTTAAATAATTACAAGGAGAAAAGTTCACACTATCCACTAATAGGAAGTACCTCAAGTATTAATTCTCTACTACTCCCCCTGAGGTCTTTATGGAGTAACTCTATAAGATGGTTATAATTAGTGTAGGTAGGTAAGTTAGTTTCTTCTAGTTGTTTCCTTTATGTCTCTTGTTTGTACATAATCATGTATATATTTGTTTGTTTCCATTTTGTTTCTTTCTTTTGTTGTGTTTACTTTTGTTTCCTTGTTCCTTGCTTCCAATAAGTCCTTTTAGATAACCTTCAACTCAAATTTTATTTAGTTTACTTGAACATCTAAAGTTTAGGAATATGGGTATGAACCTCATACAATGTTGACCATGGGTCTAAAATGTAAGCCTAATGTTATGATTCAAAGAAACTAGTAAAGACAAATGGAAGAAGCCAACTATTCCATGAGAACTTGAACATTGCCTTAACCTAAATTTGGTTTTAAGAAGATTTGTACTTTTAGGATAAAATCTTAATCTATTGAGGCATAGTCATATTTTCACTTAACAAACATCCTCGCCTTGCATAATGATTGTAGCCATAGGTGATTTTTTGAGGATCAAACACTTGAAAAAATCCTTAGACCTGACTACCTTGGTTCCCAACCTTGTTGAAAGCATAAAATATCTAAAAATACAAAAAGTTAAGAATTTAATGCAAAATTAAAAGCTTTTCAAGCATAGGTGATTCTGGTAATCTCCATTGAGGCTATGGACACATGGCTGGTAGTGAAGCAAGGTCATGAGTGGAGCCAAAGGTATTTATATCAAATCTATGGATGCTTGACTGGTAATAGAGAAATTCCCAAGCCTTCCTTAAACTAGAAGGATGAGTCTTAATAAATATCTAAACATGCTCCAAATTAGTGTTAATGATTACAAATATGAAACTTGGAAGTTGTCTCCTAAATCCCATGGAAAATAGTAAGTGGAATTAAAGCACACACAAAATATGGCTATGTCTTGATGTTGACCCTAAATCTACATGTACAAGGTTTGTTTCAACCATAAAATGATCTAGATAATGGAGCTGATCAAGTTGAGTGGATGACTTAGTTGTTTGTGTGAACCAAAGTCTCTAAGTTCTAATATATTGTTATGTTTCCCCTGGAAGTCATCATTTTTTGAGTTCAAAAATACTCTCATTTTTTAAAATTAGGGCCCTTGAGATACTTTGAACCTTAACCCTAAAAACATGGCATGTTTTAAACATTATTATAATTTGAAGATCATCCACTTTGATAATTTTGGCTTACTATTTTATGGTTTTCCTTTAGAATTGCCCAATGTTGCTAATAATTGGTCTTCATTTCTCAAAGATACAAGTTTCATGGAGTTATTCATGATATCATGTTTAGAATTTATAAATTAATTCTATTAAAGCTTCATTTTTGAAATATGTCCTTTAGAAAACCCTAGCTCAAGCCCTTGGTTCAAATTTACATTTGGTGAGAGCAAATTGGTAGAGACATTTCAAATTACTTTGGACTTAAGTTTAATTTTAATGTTAAGGTTTATTTGTATTTCTTAACATGACCAAACCTTAACTTGAAAGTCTTACTTGGTCCCTTTTAATTTCCCCCTTTGTTTCCTATATTTCTAACTGAGTCTAATGTTCATGTTATTAGGGTCACTTTTATTTTTTCTAGCATGGTCCCTTTGTTACCTATTTATCATAAAGTCTTAATCTTAAGTCCCTATCATATTTATCAACATGAACAAGACCTTAGCCTTAATTATTTAGGCTAAGTTTCTATCTACTCGAGTTTCTATGAACTTAGATACCTCACTTTTTTTAGATCTAATGGCCCATGCTTCATCATGGGGGGATAATACAATGGAGTGAGAAAAAAACTGATGAACTTGAGCATTTGGTCCTTCAAACTAATCATATGCAATCATCCAGATCATGATTGATGACTCTAGCCTCATTAAGACCATTTATCCAATAGAGTGAATACAATGATTAAAATTCAAAAGGCTTAGGAAGCCCCATAGAGCTATCACATGGCACTCCCACATATGAAACTTACCATAAATAGAACCTTGAACCAATAGCGTGCACTCACATAGATCTTAATTGGATGGCTCTCACTTCATCATTCCTCATGATTGAATAGATCAAATTGAATTTGAGATCCATAGTGTGCAAGAAATCCATGAGCTTAAATTTGATGTTATTACAAAAATCATTTGACATCTATGAGGTCATCATTAACATTTGTGCGGTCCTCAAATTCAATCTTGTTTAACATTTTTACTTAGACAAAGGGGCATGTTTTATATCATTCGAGGGGTCATTTGATGTCATGCTTTAAAACTTAGCATAAAATATTTTAGCCTAATTCTATGGTATATTTATTAACATGAAATAAACTTAGCATAAAATATTTTAGCCTAAGAACTTTATATAACCATGCACTAATTAAAATTCATTCATCTTACAGGATCAATGACTCATGTTGTATCGGTCTTAAATGATCCAACAACACAAGATCACTGATAACTTTTCAATAGAGCTCAAAAGGCCCATGAAGGTGCCAAGTGGCATAACCACAAGAATTGATGCAAATATGGCTAATGACATATAAAGTCTTGGATCACGATCAATGGCTCATGTTGATCCTTAGATCTTGATTGAATAACATGCAGCAAAAGGCAATTTTTAAATAACAACGACTAGTGATTTGAAGGAATCTATGAAAAATGCCATGAAAATTGATAGATAGATGCCAAATAAGAACCATGAAAGCACAAAATAAAAAAATGAAGATATTACATTCTTTAAAATGTAAATATCTAAAGGAAAAGGTCAAAATCAAATTTGAGGCACGTATGAGCCATATTCCAGGTAAGCCATCACCTTTAAAGCTTTAAGAGAGCCCTAAACTTGCATAAAAATCTTAATATGAGCTTGGATTAATCATAGTTAATTTATAAGAGAGTCTAATTGAAATTTGAAGACAAAAAAATTGACCCAGATACCATTTGGAGCACAACAGTAAGTAATTTTCAATGTTTAGAAGCTATGGTAGCTCGAAGGCAATAATACGAGGATGAGATAGAGTTGTATTTGTCTACCCATAATGAAGGGAGGGTATTCAAGGACACAGACCTATACATTATTTCAGTGAGCATGGGTGATAATAACTTATCCAAGATCTTTTGGACCATTGAAGACATACAACCCATCACAAAAGAAGAATAGAAGATTGACACTATAATCAGAAGGTATTATGACCTAGTTGCAGTCTAAATGGTCATTCTCCACCATGTGATAACCAAACTAGAGGTAATCCATTATATTGACATCCTTTCTCCCATTTTTAATGACTTTAATATTGAATAGGGTTGGATTATTCATGAAAGGACCTTTAGAATAATTACACTCATTTCCCCATTAGAATTTGAGAGTTATTACAAGATTCTAAAACCCCAAGTGGATTTGCCCACTATTAAGAAATGGGCTAGTGAGAATGATCTAGACACCATCCTTAGGCCATGGTTGCTCCAAGGGAACCACGTGATTTGAGACCCTCCTAACAACATCCTAGTTTCCCAATTTAGAGAATGAGTTAGGATAATCATGAATCTCTTGAATAGAATCTCTAGAGCCCCTTCAACCACTTATGTTAACAAGAGTTGGGTGTCTTACATCTACTTCATGGTAGAGAAAGAGCTCACTCCTCTAATTAGAGAGATGATTAGTATCTATTTAGAATGGTAATTCATAGTAAGAAGAAGACCAATACACAATTCTTCATTATGTCATATCTATTGGGTGCCTTGCTAGCCTCCACCTAGATCCCTTATATCCAAAATTAGTTACTTGAGGGTATATTTATATTCTCCCACCACTATTAAAAGCTACACATATTCAAATATAGGCATAACATCCAATTCATCTATGATTATGTGTATCTAGCCTTGATAGAAAGCCATTATAGGGATCCTTATGCCCATGGTAAGACCTCTAATTAAGAAGTATGTGGAGCTAATGGAAGACATTTGGTTGTATCTAGATTGTATAGTGATTAGAATTGAAGGGATTTTGATCCAACCTTAAAGATTCCATTTCTATGTTCCCATCAAGCTGGCAGAGAAAGAAATTAAGTATCAAATTCTTAATGGTGTGGATAGAGTGTGTAAAGACAAGCAGAAAGGCCTCCTCCATTCCTTTCCTTTAACCATTGGTAGAACTATGTTACAAAATTAGGATCAAGTGAATACTATGGCTAGGTATATATAATAATTTAAATTGTAAATTGATGAGTTGAAGCTATGGGACCCCAGTTGCACGGTCCCCACACACTTGAAATCTAAGAAATTACCCAAGCCAATGTATGTATATCAACTTGGTGTTCATGACACCATATATATCAAAGCAAAATTTTTTGAAGAAATATTTTAGAGGCTCAAGGGACATAACATTATACTTGAGCATAGATTGAACAGTGATCAGAATCCCCAAGGAGACATATGGCAAATGGGACCTCTAAAATACAATTTTCTTCTTGTACCTTCAAGGCTCCCTCAAGACAACCATAAATAGAGAGGCATCATTCTCAAACACAAATTTCATAATGTCTTCGTAAAGATAAGATGGAAGAGAGACCTAGGGAAGGACCATCTTCAACCCCTCCTGATAGACCAAAGTTTCTAGTGGAATACTTGGACAAGATTGTCTTGGAGCCAAATGAAACAATGGAGGATGCCCTTAAGGTCCTTGTTGGAGACATAGGGAAGGACCATCTTCAACCCCTCCTGATATAAGAGGTTGAGAAAGAAAAAGGAAAATAAGTTTCCCTAGATCTTATCCCAGTAACACTACTATATAAAATAAAATTAGAGTTGGCAATGATCCCATTTTGGTAAAAGAGGCCAAATTTGACTTCACTCATCCCACGAGTGAAAATAATTTATTTAGTGAGGAGAATGACATTCATGGACCAATCATCCCTGATTGGTTCATCTATAGAAATATGTAGAAGATCTCCTCCTTATACCACTCATGGGCCCTGATCCAAACTATCAACATTGATGTGCATGTTGATATCAAGTAGTGGAAAGGGATTTGATGAAGGAGGAAGAAAAGAGAATATTGACCATTGTAGGGTCAGATAGAAATAAGAAGGATGCTCCATGAGCATCAAGTAATACCCAAGTGGAGGCCCCTAAAATTTATAAGTATATAAAACCAACTGCCAAGGTCCAATTCAATCTTGAGACTATTGGGTTAGAGAGAGAGAGATAGAAAATCCATGGTGGGGACTAAATAGTTCACCTTTCAGAAGTTTGAGCCATTTATTGGCTTAACTCTAGTTAGAGGTTGGAGACCTAGTGTGTACCCCATACATGTAGAGGACATTAAAGAATTGACTGAGGCTCACTTAGCTCAAGTAAGAGTAAGCATTAGAGGTATGAAGTAAAGAATAGTTAATTTGGAGAAGGAAAAGGAGAATTTGAAGACACAAGATGTCTTATCAATGCCTAAGGCAAAGATCAAACTGCTAGATAAATAATTATATGATATGTTTGATTCCTTGAAATCAATAATGCTGAAGTAGGGTGCATTGACACAATAAAACACAATGGCCAAGGGTCTAATAACCTAGTGGGAAGCTTCAGTGGACAAAATAAGAGGGATAATCAACATCAGAGTTAGAAGGTAGATTCTTGGGTTTAAATCAATTAGTTTGGGGCATTTGAATACAATTCTATGAATCATCATTTAACAGATATAAGTTTTGAATGCATGGTCATAATAATTGGAGAGGATCCTAAAGGATGATGAAGAACTAATTGGAAGGATTGAACAACTCTTTGGGACCATGCTAACTAACCCTACACAACCCACTATCCTAGGCATCATCAAGGATTATGAGTTCAAACACATGGGTACTTTAGTGACATAAGAAATAAAGAGTAAAATTCAAGGCTAGTTTAGGGATGATAATAGTAGGATCCTCAACATGATCCTTAATGTAGGAGTAAGGATAGATGAGGCTAGAAGCATTAAAGAAGCCATGGCTATATATGACAAATAATTGAATGCTCTGGCTGACAATGAGGAAGAGTGTCCTTTAAGACCAGTTTTGGATTTGGAACTGGTTGATGAGAAGCCCCAAAAGACTATGAACATCCTCTAGTATCATTAAGAAAGTTCTTAGGAACAAGGTCCACTAGCCAAGTAGTTGAATGATATTCTATTTTGTAAAAACTTTGTAATATTTTGAAAATAGAATATCCTTTTGTAAAGGCATATGTTAGTTTGTTAATGTATTGCCTCTAGGTCAATTTAGTTTGGAAAAAAAATGTATTCTATAACTTTGTAGAAAAAGGACAACTATCCTTACTTATTGTATATCTATATCTTTTAAGTAACTAGTATACTACCTTTTCCTCCTATAAAAGGCAGTACTGCCATTTTATAAAGAAAGAGAATTTTGAGCAAAAATTATATACTTTGAGTAGTTAATATAATCAAGGAATTTTGAAAAGATTGTCTGAATTTGTTTGTGTCAATTGTTACATGGCTTTTCTCTCAATTTCCAGTCTTAAGTCTTAAAATTAAATAGTTTATATGAATTATAAGTTGCATATTTAATTATAGGGTTGCTAACTTGTGCTTATTCTAGATTAGTTGAAGGATCTTTAATTTGCCTCATTTTATTTGTTTTACATTAGAATGTGCAAATTTTATTTGAGTATGGTAGAAGATATTTAAAGTAAATTCATTTTTTACTTGTATTTATTTATATCATCCTTGGAGGTTTACCTAGTGTGTAGTGAGATCTGAGCTTACGCTATTTTACACTATATACTAGTTAAATGCATATTCAATTATAATTAAAAATTTGTCATAATGCTTGAGGCTAAGATAAATAATCACTTATTCTATTTTTGCCTTACCCTTCTCTTTTGCTTCTTTTTAACCAAATCACCTTAGTTTAGATTTCATTGTAAATATCAAGTTAGATTAGTTTGTAGTTTAATATTTGATCATAATTCACTATTATTAGCATAAATACTAACACTTTGCAAAAATTTGGACCATGGTGGCTCCCAACCATAAATTAATATAATTTTTTTGGTATAGTTAAGCATTACTCTATTTCTATTTCACCATAGCTAACATAAGTTGCCAAAACCTGCTACTCATGCTCTAAATTACCAAAATTCTAAAATGAGAAGTGTTATTTGAATGTTAAGGACACCTATGATAGATTTAGAGGCATCAACATAAGGCTAATGAACACTCTACCTCCTTATGACACATCATTTTATTCCTCAAGTGATCTTTGATCATCAATCCTTAGTAGTTCATCAAAGTCCTGATAAGCCAAACATCTCAAGTTGCTAGTTGGAGCTCCAATGGAGTTATAGGTGAGTTTATCAACTACAAAGGTTTTACATTCTTGTAATGGTTTCAATCAAGATTATCTTGATGTATATTTATTATTATAAGTCATGGTAATCACCTTCCTTCCAAGCTCAATTTCTCAAGGTCATGCATTGATCAAGAATACAATCATGTTCCACACAATCAGCTTCCTATAAGTATCCATCTACAGCCAGGTCAATGAGAGTTATTGAAGATTTAATAATAGTTATAGAGAGGAAATTAGAGTGTCAAGAGGTTAAAAACACTCTTGAAGTATGATAAATCAAACCAAGCCATGTAAATGACATATGACTGATTATGACAACTAGTTCTTCTATATGCAAAGTCCTGCACCATTGTTGTGCACCAAAAATTTCCATATAGGAGTAAATCACATTGTAATAAGGACATGATAACTGGTTTGAGCCCCTTCAAAGTTTAAAATATCAATTTGAAGATTGTTATAAGGTCTAAGATGGGTCATAAGGCCTGTATACTATGCATAGTGTCCATATCCCATCCTCACCACCCAATGACCTACATGTGCACCTATAAGTGGATTTCATAGAGACCTAAATATGTTTCATATAGAGTTTCAACATGCTTTGAAAACTTCATATAAAATTAAGAAGTTGGAGAATACCACAAAAGTTAATAGTGGAGCTTTTGAGTGACAGACAAACTTGAATCATGTTCATAGTTCCAAAAGGAAGGTTTAGGGATTTGTTACCTCAAACACTCTAAAATAGGGATTTATTCATGTTTGATGTTATCATATAATGAGGTGATATGGAGTCTAAATGAGTTTTAATGGTCCCATCATGTAGCCATCACATAGGAGTGAGAGCTTGTAAAATAAAGTGAGGTTTTGATAAAAGGAGTGTGATGTCAGGAGGCTTCCATTCTTGACATTTTAACACTATAGAAGGGTAGTTTTATCTACATTACTTTGAACTCCAAGAGACCTTATAGCCCTTGGAAATAAATAAGAAGTATATATTCATGGAAAGTAATCTTATTCAGGTGAGAAGGATAACAATAGCTCCAAGAACATTCATAGATATTGAAATATAGGGTTTGAATTAGACTACTACCCAAAGAGCCCCTTTCGGTCTTAGATGAACATCTACAGTCAATTATGACATGATGGTGAGCTAGAACATGGTGGTTTAGAAGATCACATGGCATAGATATGGTGTGAACAATTCCAAATGATTGAGAAGTGAATTTATGTATTTAATGGACTTAGAGAAAAAATACATAATGAAATATTCAAGTGTTTAACTACATGGTCTCTTTTTTGAGGGGAGACATAGTCATAGTTGACTATAAACCAAGACTAGGCAGTGTGAAGAGTGCAGTTTAAGAGTTGGAAAGAAATTCAAGGTCCTTAACCAATGATTTAATCCAATCATGACTCATTATTATCAATCAAAAATCAAAGTTCCAAGTTTATTTTATGTACCTACATGATTCTCCATTAGTGATACCTACAACCATGCTTAGAGAGCCTTAAAGATTGACTAGTTTGGTGAAGCTAAGTCATGTTTCTCAACACATAATTGACTTCATTCAATATGGAATGGTCTAAGATGTGTCCAAGGTAATAGGATGGTGAAGTTCAGGTTTCAAGGCATATAAAGCAACCTATAGTAATTTTGAGTTATGAAAAGACAACAAACAATCATATCACAGTCCTTGAGACTAGTCATCTAAAGTGAAATACAAATTACCAAGACTCTAAGATGAGAGTGAGGTTGTTTCAAGGAATGTTTTATACCTATTTTTCACACCCCATAAATTTTTTAAAACAAATACTTTTTCTTCCATAGAGATGAATCAGTCATAAAGTTTAAAACTATGTTAGGGACTCAGTTAATTAGTAATATATTTAGATGCATATTTTTATGATGATGATTGGTTGATGAATTCACGTTTAAATTTTTAGTGGTTTCAAAAAGTATAATGGATAAATGAATAAAATGCACATATATATTTATCACTATGAAATGTTTGTGATCAGCCATTTTGCTTCTTAGTTAGTTATTCAGATTATGATACAACATTTTTAGTTTGGAATAGGATCACTTTGTGTGGTTTCAAAATTATAAGAATATATATTTTCTATGATATCTTAAGATATCTCTTTTGATTTTAGTAAATGTGGATTATCATATAAATTTTTGGATTATACTTTCAAATTTGATAACTTGAGAAGTCTATCATGACTAATTTGATAGACATTGGCAATGTGATATTTACTTTGAGTCAGATTAGAATGGTTTATAAATCAGTTATAATGATTCTTCTCTCAGATCACTTTTTGAATTGAAAATATACAAATGGTTCAATCATAATTTGTAGTTTAAGAAATCTATATAGTTTTTCAGATCAAATACTTCTTTTGATTTGTTATAAACTTTATCTGTGAAATCATATGAGTTCTCAATTTGATAAATGAACCTCAATTAGCTAGAATTATATCACAATAGGGAACATTTTGAAAATATTGATATGATCAAGTTGGTATGATATTTGGATTAATTTTTTTTAAAGGATCCTAATCCAAACATTAGCTAAATTTAATTTCTAAAGTAATTTGAATTAATGTGTTCAATGGATCCTAGCATAAGGTATCAGTTATGATCACTTCAAATGTTTTAAAGCACTAAGTCTATCTCAAGGAATAGGAATTTGAGGGCATAAAGTTTTGTTTCAAAGGTTAATTGGATTAACCTAAGTCTAAGTCTTGAAATATATATTTATGAAAGACAAAAATATTGGTGATTTCAAAATCAATAAATCCATGCCTTGAGACTTGTAGATGGTGATTTGTCAAGAAGTTGGCAGTCTATTCGATGGTCCATTATGGAACATTGAGCTAGTAGAGTTAATGTAAAGACATATTCGAGGCTTCAAGATATTTGAAGGATTTTTGGTTGTTTTAGGGACATATTTTTCAAGGTACATGCCTTGATTCATGGAAAATAGTTAAGGATTTAGTAAAGAGTTTGGAGTTGCTAAGTTTGATAGTCGGCTAACTTGGGTGGTGGAATTGATAAGTGGTAGCATTGATTTTTTTGAACCAATGACTAGTAGAAATGTAACTAAGGTAGTTATGTTAAGAGACTTGCATTAAAAATAACCTTATTTTCATTATTATTATTATCATTTATTTCAATATTTATCATGGAAAGGAAACTTTGTCAATTTAGATTTTGAGTTGTAGATGGGATTTTCGAGCAGAAAGATCACATAGAAGAATGTCTAGGTATGCCTTGATCATTTTGAATAATTTTTGAGAAAGTTTTATGGATATTTTTAATATTTTATAGTTACATGGAATAAATATGGATGTTGTTCTACATGTGATAAAATTTTGTGAATAAGTCTGTGCATGTAAAGTTTGGAAGGTGGTATAATGCTTATAGTTATGTTGGTTAAATATATCACTTCTTTGCTTCACATCAGTGAAAACTAGTTTTAGTTTTGATGGTTGATGAAATAGACATGTTGGTTACTAGAGTTTGAGCATGATATCTGAGAATAGTAATGCCTTTCTTATTTTGAAATATGCATCTAGTTTTGGTTTTTGTGAGAAAATTATAACATTGTTTTGAAATTATTGTATATAGTTTTAGAGTTTCATCTAAAGCTTGAGGTTTTATATGAATAAACTTTGTATGTTTACTTTATGAAAGGAGATTTAAAAGATTATGATTTCAATTTAGTTTCAAAAGAAGTCCTGTTTTATCATGGAAGTATAGCATGTTGATTTTAAAATAAGGAAGTTATTTTCTCACGATTTACACTTCGATTTTGGGATTCAACAATCTTGTCATATTGAGATATTTGATATTTCAGTCTATTAAAATTATAGTCTATGCATGTAGGGTTTTAAAATATGGTATATTCAAAAAGGTTCCAGGTTTTGAAATATTTTTGTTATTTTAAATCTTAGTTTTTGAAGTCATGTATTTAGAGTTTTTTGTTAAAGCAAACCCTACATGTTTGTGATGGGTGTCATCAATACCCTTCATTTAATAATGTCAATTTGGGGTTAGTGTCTGAAGGCTGTATGTAAAAAGAGAAAGAGATAGTTTGTAAATGGTTCCTTCTACCACACTCCACACTTTACAAGAATTGAAAATAATGTTTGCATAAACTAAATCACATTTACAGAAAGTAAATCACACTTGTAGAAATTAAATCATAGTTGTATAAAGTAAATCATTCTTTCAAAATTTAAAGCACACTTGCAGAATCTAAATTATTGAATTAAAAGATATGATTAATGCATAAAATACTTGTAGGTTTACAAAAAATTATACAAAAGAGATGTTTATAGCAATAGAGAAATAAAATAAGAACTTACACTAGAATGATAATTATAGAATAAAGAAATGAAATAAAAATATATGGATCCATCTTCCTTGAAATGAGTGTCTAACTCATTCCTCATAAGAGAATTTGTTTAGAACACAAGTTTCAAATATATTATTCAGAATAATAGAATTTTTTTTATATTTTATCGATTGATTCATTTGGGTGTGGAAGGTTGCATTTATATTTTATTGATTGATTCATTTGGGTGTGGAATGGCTAGAATTATCTTTTTAAAAAGCTAAATAACACTTCGATCTAGTCAATGACCTTGTGTAATTTTATATTGATCTAGATGAGACCATTTATCGTTTCATTATCAGATTTACTAAGTTACATAAAAAATCCCTCATGATCTTAGACCTTCTAAAAATCTATCTAGATTTTATTTCTATAATGTTTTACCCTTAAAATATAAAATAGCCTCATAGAATAGGGATATCATAGAATATGATAAAACTTTAACATTCTGTATTGTATGTTAAAAAAATATTAAACGTATTGGATTTAAAGATATATCTTTTACAGATTTAAATTTAGATAATTTCAAAATTTTAAAGGCTATTCAAGGTCTAGGAAATGAGTTGGTCACTATAAAATATATTTAAATGATAAACCTTCTTCATCTAATCAAAACAATACTAAAAATAAAAATTTAGACATTACTTATTATTGTAATGTATATAAATTGAATCATGATCTAGATTCGTGTGTTGTTCACAATTTTAAAAAAATCCTTCAAAAAAAAAATCTTATATCTAGAGATTTAGTAGACAACATTAACATGTGTGCTCTTGATGGTTCATCAAAAATAGAAAATGATTATGTTATGAATAATAGAAATAAAGATTATAGTTCTTCTCAAAATAATAAAACAAAAAATAATAATTTTTATTCTAATAATAAAGAAACAATAGTTCATAATAATAAAAATAGTTCAGTTGATAATCCTGCTCAAAATATTCTTCTTTCTTTTATTCTTTTGCTTTATTATATCTAGTCATTCAACCAAATATTACCCTCAGGGTAATGGTCAAGCCGATTCAATAAATAAAAATATGATTACGATAATGAAGAAGTTAGTTTGTGAAAATTTAAAAAATTAGCATCTTAAATTTTTTGAAGCTTTATGGGCTAATAGGACTATTGTTATGGTGATAACTAGTTATTCACCTTTTATGTTAGCATACGGATTTGAGGCTACCTTACCATTAGAACTTAAGATTTCTTCAACTATAATTTATAATATATTGTTGAACATATTAATTTAATTAAACAAATATTGCATGATTTAGTAGCTCTTAATGAATCTAAAGTAACAACATTGAAAAAATTAGAAAAATCTAAACAAAAATTTAAAAAAAATGATAAGAAAGTTTGTAACAAAAATTTGAAAGTTGGTGATTTAGTTTTATATTAGGATAATGATCATAAAGATCTTGATAAACATCATAAATTTGATTCATTATGGCTTGGTCCTTATATAATTGCTACTCTACTTGGAAACAATTATTTTTATTTAAAAGATTTTGAAAAAAATTGGTTGCATTACTTAGTTAATGACCATCATTTGAAATTATTCCATGATTAGCTACTTTTAGATTTGTTTGTTTCTTTTGTTTTTTAATTTATTTTTTTGATTCTTTTCTTTGTTGTCTTTGTTTGTTTTTTCTATTTTTTATTTGTTATTTGCCTTTTTTGTGTAAACTATTACTTTGAAAAAGATTAATGAGGGTTAAAAATGGAGAAGTTTTACATTATGAAAGAAGAATGCAAGGATGTTGCAAAATCTGATATAAGTATCAATTATTTTTAGATATTACTCTTCATGAATTTAGTTTTATTTATACATAAATAATATATACTAAGCTGTATCTATTTGTTAAAGTTTTAGTTTTTAAATTTTGTACTTAAGGTATTTGTATTGGATTATGCATTCAGCCAATTTTTTTTTGTTATATCATTCTTTTTTTTATGCCATGCTAGCTAAACAACTCATCCCTTATAGAAATTTATTATTAAAGGGGTTATAACTTAGCTACTTGAGAAATGATTTATCTATATCAAACTCTCAAGATTATATTTTTATCAATAGACAATTTGTTTTGTACTCAATTTTATTACACAAAACTGATTAGTAACGTCACTAGTGAAATATCTAATTTTTACACCCCATTATTTTTTCTCAAATTAATACTTTTTATACCATAGAGATGACTCAGTTATAAAGTTTAAAACTATATCAGGGACCCAATCAATTAGTAATATATTTAGATGCATATTTTTAATTATGAATTGATGATGATTGGTTGATGAATTTATGTTTATATTTTTAATAGTTTTAAAAAGTATAATGGATACATGAATAAATTGTGTTTATATATTTATCATTGTGAATGTTTATGATTAATAATTTTTATTCTCAATTGGTTATTCATATTATGACACATCATTTTCAATTTGGAATAGGATCACTTTGTATGGTTTTAAAATTGGAAGCATATATATTTTCTATGATATTTTTAGATATCTATTTTGATCTCAGCAAATGTGGATTATCATAATAATTTTTGGATTATACTTTTTGTTTTGATAACTTGAGCAGTCTATGGTAACTAATTTGGTATACATTGTCAATGTGATATTTTTTTGAGTCAAATCAGAATGGTTTGTAAATCAATTATGATGATTCTTCTCTCAATTAATTTTTTGAATTCCAAATATAATAATGGTTATGTCATAATCTATAGTTTAATAAAGTTATATAATTTTTAAAATCAAATACTTCTTTTGATTTATTATAAAATTTATCTATGAAATCATATGCATTCTCAATTTGATAAATGGACCTCAATTAGGAAGAATTCAATCACAATAAGGAATATTTTGAAAATATTGATATGATATTTGAATTAATTATTTTTAAAGGATCCTAATTCAAACATTATCTAAATTTAAGTTTTAAAGTAATATGACTTTGTGTTCAAAGCATCCTAGCCTAGGGTCATTTATTCTAAGTTTTCGAAATGATATTAATAAATCTATTGGTCATGATCACTTTGAATGTTTTAAAGCACCAACTCTATGTCTAAAGGAATGAGAATTCAAGGGCATAAAGTTATTTTTGAAAGGTTAATTAGATTAACCTAAGTCTAAGTACTGAAATATATATTTTCAAAACATAAAAAATATTGGTGATTTCAAAATCAATAAATCTATGCCTTGAGACTTATAGATGGTGAGTTGGTAAGAAGTTGGCAGTCTAATCGATGGTTTATCATGGGACATTGAGCTAGAAAAGGAGTTAATATAAAGCCATATTTGAGGCTTCAATATCTTTGAAATATTTTTGGTGGTTTGAGGGTCTTAATGCTCAAGGTATGTGCCTTGATTCATGGAAATTAGTTAAGGGTTTAGTAAAGAGTTTGGAAGTTGTTAAGTTTGATAGTTGGCTAATCTAGGTTATGAAATTACTAAGTGGTAGCATTAATTTTGGTGAACCAATTACTAGTAGACATGTAACTAGGGTAGTTGCGTCGAGAGACTTGTATTACAAATAACCTTCTTTTTATTATTTTGATCATTTGTTTCAAATTTTATTATGGAAATGAAACTCTATCAATTTGGATTTTGAGTTGCAAATGAAATTTTCAAGCAAAAAATTACATAAAAGCACGTCTAGGTATGCCTCAAGCAATTTCAATAAGTTTTGAGAAAGTTTCATGACTATTTTGAATATTTTATGGTTACATGAAATAAATATGGACATTATTTTGTATGTGATAAACTTTTTAGATTAAGTCTATGCATGTAAAGTTCGTAAGGTCCTATAATGCTTACAGTTCTAATGGTTACATATATCACTTCTTTGCTTCATTTTATTGAAAATTGGTTTTACTTTTGATGATTGACAAAATACATGTGTTGGTTACTAGAGTTAGAGCATGTTATCTTTGAATAATAAAGCCTTTTTTATTTTGAAATATACATCCAATTCTAAATTTTTCTAGAAAAATTGTAGTGTTGCTTTGAATATATTGTATACAGTTTCAGAGTTTCATCTAAAGTTTTGGGTTTTGTAAGAATAAAATCTATATGTTTACTTCATGAAAGGAGTTTTGAAAGATTATGATTTTAGTTTAGTTTTGAAATAAGTCCTGCATGTTTTTTCATGGAAGTATAGCACGTTGATTGTAAAAGCAAACCCCACATGTTTATTTTATGAAGATTTGAAAACATGGATATGTTGCAAGTCTCTCATAAAAAGGTGAGAAAAGGGTTTATTGTATGTGTTTGACATGTTATAAATGGTTTGATGAGTATATTTGAACATGAAAATACATTTTTTTTAGATGAAAGCTTTCAAATATTATGTGTCATCTTTGAAATGATAGAAGATTTATCAGATTTTGTGTTTCAGTTGAAGTTTTGGAGACCTATTGAGCTATGTTAAGGTTTTGACATGAGATAAATTTGTATCTGCAGAAAGATATATTTTTTTATGAATAAGTCTATTCATTCCATTTGTTGTGAATATTTGTTTGGTGGTAAGACATTTTGAAGTCATGATTCTTTGTTTAAATGGTTATTGATCGGCCATGATATAGAGAAGTATTAAGTGCCTTGTAGTGGCTTGAACATATGAATGTGACTATATTTTGGTATATTTAAGCTATATATTTTATACACCCAATTTCAATTTGACTCTTATTTGACATAAATTTGCTTATGAAATATAGTAAGGTGTATTCTAAAAATACTAAAGTTATTTCTAGATTTGCACCTCAGTCTTGAATTTTTTGGGTTTATTTTGAAGTTAGATATCAAAATAATGGTATTTTGAAATTTGTAATAGGTGAGATAATTTTGTTTTGAAGTTCATATAAAATTTATACATAATATATATGTATAAAATAAATTTTAGGTAGTAATCAAAACAAGAGAATGTAGCAGAATATATTGTAAAATATTATTTAGATTTCATATTGAGATTGTAAATAACATGTTATATTTCAAAAGTTCATAAATTAGCTTTTAGTTTGAAATATGACATGTAGAGAGGATATATGGTTTTTTAGAAGATTCCTTTCATGAATAAAATTTGAGAAATCCTATTTTTATTTCTAAATTATCTCAGTTTATATTAGATGGCTTTCATATATTGAGTGTAGAAAATTAGGGAGTTATGACAGAATATTTTAAAAATAAAATAATGATATTATAATTATATTTTAGGTTTTTATTTGGTTTTAAGAGATATTATGGTGAAATCAAATAAAATATAATAGAGATGGCTCATTCTTTTTTCAATAACTTGACAGTACAAAGATTATTTTTTTATAAAGTCTAGTTTTATTTTGAATATGTGCATGATTTTTTATATTTAATTTAAGACGTTTGAATGGGATAAATTTAGATCAAGTAGGAATAATGATAATTAAAATTAGAGAAATCAAACTTCTAGTAGCAATGTAAATCAGTAGAACCCAAATAGAAATTTCTTAAGGGGTGGTTTTAGGGATAAGAGATTTGGCCCTAGATTTCATAGAGGTGTTAGGATGTCTATCCACATTGATGTAGTAGATCCTAAAATTTGGAATGTTTTGAATAACTTATCTTTCAACCCTACAAACAATAGAGGTAATAGGGGATTTCATATATGTAGGTTTGGTGTTTGGACTCCTTCTCACAGTAGTTCATCCCACCATTTGCAATGTAATACACATCATTTGCTAATCCAATCACCCACTCTTAAGAGAGTTCAAAATGTTAGTGAGGCTTAACCTATTCATTAATCCACTTATTTTGATGTTGAATTTTATCATACTAATAACTTTTTTAACCTTATCCTACCTTTAGTTTTTAATGAGCCTTCATCTTCTTAAAGGGATCCCATTCTGGGATGTAATAAATTAAGTCTGAAAGGGCAGCTTTCAAATAGAAATAAACATGTAATTAAAATTAATTTAAGTACTTCAGATAAGTGATCAAATGGTCAAAATGACATAGATTTTCTAGTTGAAATCATAGTTTTCAACCAAATTAAGTTGGAGATAGATGATCCCTTAACTGATTCTAGAACAAATTTGGTTTACCTTCTAATAGTTGAGATAGAGTATAATGAATGTGTCAATAAGCAAGGGAAGTTAGTGATTGAAGTTATTTTAGATTTTGATAATTACTAGATGTTGATAGGATGAACATTATTTTTAGTTGAACTTTAGTTAGTAGAATGCTATACTTTCAAAATTGATACTTTGACTTTTAGTTTTAATATTTTGGTGGTGATGTTTTGGAGAGTATAGAAGACTTTAATTTTTTGATATTTATATACATGCTTAAGTTAATTTTTATAAATATGTATTATGATTGATATAAATATAAATTTTATTAAACTTTGGTTTATCTATTTATTAATTTTATTAAACTTTGGTTTAAACCTATTAATATAAATTAGTAATTAAATAAATTAAATCATGTTTAAGAAAATCAACCAATCTAAGTAGAGGACATTATTGAAGCTTCCAATAGGAGATCAAGTAGAAGTTAGGGTAGAAGACTTGATTCATAGACTACAAGCCAATAGAGATTAGAATGATCTCACTAAGGGTGAAGATGAAGCTCAAGATGAAGAAGAATAATAGATAGTTGTAACTCCATAGATTTCTGTAAATCCAATAAATGTTAGAGATCACCTTGGTAAGTTACCTTCTTTTAAAAGATTAAATATACTAAATTTTTTTGGTACTCATGGAGAATCTTGAAAAGATTATTTAGAAGAATTTAGATTAGTTTGTGCTACTCTTGATATAACAAGTGAAAATATTTGATTAGGAATTTTTGCTGAAACACTTGAAGGAAAAGCTTACCAAGTATTTATTAGTTTACCTACCTAAGTTATTATCACTTGGAAAAATATTGAAGAATGGATAGAATTATCCTTTCGGAAAGCTAAATAAGAATTCGATATAGTCAATGACCTTTTGAATTTTTATCTTGATCCAGGTGAGATCATTTATCATTTCATTATCAAATTTACCAAGTTACGTGAAAAGATCCCTTATGATCTTAGACCTTCTAAAAATCTATCTATATTTTATTTCTATAATGCTTTACCCCTAAAATATAAAATAGCCTTAGAGGATAGATATATTATAGAATATGATAAAACTTTAATATTTTATATTAAATATGAAACTAAGCTTAAAAATATTGAATTTAAGGATAGATCTTCTATAGGTTTAAATTTAGATAATTTAAAAAAAATTAAAGGCTATTCAAGGTCTAGAAAATGAGCTAGTCGATGTTAAAAGATAGTTAAATGATAAACCTTCTTAATCTAATCAAAAAAATAATAAAAATAAAAATTTAGACATTGATTATTATTGTAATGTATGTGAATTATATCATGATCCATATTCATGTGTTTTTGTTCACAAGTATTAAAAAAAAATTCAAGAAAAAGATCTTATATCTAAAGATTTAGTAGATAACATTAACATGTGTGCTCTTGATGATTCATAAAAAAATAAAAATTATTATGTTGTCAATACTAAAAAAATATTTTAGTTCTTCTCAAAATAATAAAATAGTAAATAACAATTCTTTTTCTAATGATAAAGGAAAAATAATTCAAAATAATATAAATAGTTTAGTTGATAATGTTGCTTAAAAATATTTTTTTATCTACTGGTTATAATAACAGTCAATATCAATATTATAATTCTAAAAATTTTAGACAAATTGATGCTAAAATTTATAATATAATTGATTATTTGTATACAATCAAAGTTGGATTCTCATTACTTCAGACATTTAGCCTTCCAAAGCAGTTTGATAAAATTAATGAAGCTGTTAAGAATCCTAAAACTAATGTAGGACTACAAAAAGAAGATAGTAATGAACAATCAACTGTTTATGCTTAAAATTATGATATTTTTATAGATCATATACCTCTTTTTTATGTTATAGTTAAATTTGTTAATAAGGTAATCCATAATTGTATCTTAGATACAGGTGCTTCAAAGAATATAATGTCTAAATTCATTGTAGATCTTTTAGGCATACCTTATGAAACTAACAATAGGAAACTTATTAGATTTCATTATAAAAAAAATTAAAATTTATGGTAAGTTTTGTGACATAATTATTAAAATTTCTCAAGATAAAAGAATAAGATTCATGACGAATTTTCAAGTTTTAGTTATTCTTAGTAATTATATTATATTATTAGGAAGAGATTGGTCAAAATAAATTGGTGCTTTTGTTGGAAAAGATATTACATGGGTTTACATTAATAATGAAATTGATTTCATAAACATAGAAAATTGGTTATTTTTTAATGCTGACATTGGAATTAAGACTTATGAATTGCTAAATTTAGATGAACCAAAAAATCAATATGAAGAATTTTTTGAAAAGAACATTTTATGATCACTTTATTTTGATGGAGCTTATTCTCAACAAGGTAATGGTGTATAAATTTATCTAATTTATCCTATTAGAAAGATATTTCATTATGATTTCAAATTATCATTTGAAAACACTAATAATTTTGTGAAATTTGAAGCATTATATTTAGGATTGGAAAAATTCATAAAAATTAACATTAAACATTTAGAAGTCTTTGGAGAGTCTGAGTTAGTTGTTAGACAAGTTAATTTTTTTTATAAAACTAATAAAACTCATCTACATTGTTATACACAAATTTTTTTGTCATTACTTGAATATTTTGAGGCTTTCAATATCACTCATATTCTTAACAGATTTAATGTTAAAGATGATAAACTTGTTGTTTTTGCATGTAATCCAACTCTAAGTGAAAGTGAATCAATTACAGACTTCTCTTATGTTAAAATTTTCTATCCTAAAATTCTTAATTTGAATGATAGTTGACCTATTTTTAATTGTAATGAACATATAATTTATTTTATTAAGGGTAATTACTTTGATCACTATGATTATGTACTAAATTATGGATATTATTTGGAATTAAGTCCTAACAAATGACCTACTAGTCTAGTAAGTTTAGAATCTATGTTTACACCTAACGATCAACCTAAAACCTCTAGAACAAAATAACTTTCTAGGAGAATCATTGAGGAGACTATTCCTATCAACTTAGGTATTGAAGAGGATACAAAATATGTTTATTTAAGAATTCAGGTTATCACAAGTGAGAAGGTTAAATTCATTAAATTATTTAAATAATTCATTGATGTGTTTGCTTGGGTATATAAAGATCTTAAAGGATATGATACTAATATTATTAAACATGGCATACCTATAAAACCTGGTATCAAACCTATAAGACAAAAATTATAAAAAATTAGCCCTTTGTTAGAAGATACTATTGATAAAAATTTAGATAAATGATTGATGTTGATGTTATTTTTATTATAATATATTCTTAATGGGTAGTTAATTTAGTGTTGGTTATGAATAAAAATAGTGACATTAGATTATGTGTTGATTTTAGAGATTTGAATAAAGCTAGTTTTAAGGATAATTTCTCTTTGCCAAGTATAGATCATATTTTACAACAAATTACAAGATCATAAATGATGTCATTATTAGATGTATTTTCTAGTTATAATTAATTTTTTTAAATCCAAAAAATAGACGTAAAACTATTTTTACTACTCGTAGAGGAACCTTTGCTTATAAAAAAAGGTCTTTTATTACTTTTGATGATTTTATTGATATTGTTATTTAGGTTTATTTAAATGATCTCATCATTCATTAAAAATTGAAAAAAACATTTAGGTCATCTTCGTGAAATTTTTACAAGATATAGGAAGTATGGTATTTCTTTGAATCTAAAAAAGTCAATCTTTAGTGTTACCATAAGTAAGCTATTAGGACATATTATTTCAAAAGATGGCATTTCTATAGATTTCAAACACGTTAAAGACATTAGCGAATTACCTCCTCCTAAAGATCAATCTAGTTTAAGGTCTTTCTTTTAGGTAAAATAAACTTTGTTAAGAAATTCATATCAGATTTTATTGATAAGTCTAATCATTTAAAAATAGTTACTTAATAAAGATAAAAGTTATACTTGAGATGAAGGTGTTGATTTAGCATTTAATAGTGTCAAAGATACCATTACAAGTGTTTCAGTTCTTTCTAAAATTGATTTAAATAAATTTTTATTTTTTATGTTAATGTTATTGAAAATGCTATTAGAACTGTAATCACTCAAGAATTTGAACATAGTGAATAAAAACCAATCGGTTACATAAGTCAATTTTTTTAAAATGTAGAAACTAGGTACCCCTTTATTGATAAATTTATTTTCTCATTAGTTTTTTTAATTAAATTTCATTATTTATTGATGAGAAATAATATTTTTGTGTGATCTAACATACCTATTTTATCTAATATTTTGAAATAACCAATCATTTAAGGTATGCTTGCTAAGTGGATTTTACGCATTCAAGAGTTTGATCTTGAATTTGAAACTTTAAAAATGATTAAAAGTAATGAATTGAAAAAATATTTAATTGAAAATATTTTTTCAAATATTTATGTTTTAGTTTTGTCAGTTGATGATAAATTAAATGCAAAGCCTCATTTAAAGACCATGAAGATTGCTGATTTTTTAAAAAAAAATTAAGTTTGATCTTGAAAAGATTGAATGGGATTGTATGTTGGCTAAAGATGATTGGTACCATGAATTAGTCTATCATTTTAAAAATCAGGGCTATTATAATAATTTTGATAGAAAGCAAAGACATTTGTTATGGTTAAAATCTTTAAATTTTTATTTGTTAAAAAAAAATTTGTTTTATCGAAATAGAGATGGAGTTTTATTGAGATGTCTTACACACGATCAAAATCAAAAAGTTTTTAGAGGCTGTCATAAAGAAAATTATGGTGGACATTATGCTACAAAAACCACTATTTATAACATTTTAAGAGTAGGTTATTATTGACCTAATCTATTTCAAAATATTTATAAGTTAGTTCATTCTTGTATGCAATGTCAGATGTTTGTTATTAGAAATAAGTTACCTGCAATACCTTTAAACCTTATTATTTTTTAAAAATATTTAGGAAATGGGGCATTGAATTTATTTTAGATATACACCTACCTTCATCTGTTGGTCATAAATGCATACTAACACCTATAGATTACTTCACTAAGTGGCTTGATGCTAAAGTACTTAAAAGTTCTATAATAGATGAAGTCATCTCATTTTTAGAAAATTAAATTTTATCTAGATTTGGAGTCCCTTATGAAATCATTTTTGATAATGAAACTTTGATTATTTTGAATAAATTTTTATAATTTTTTTGAAATTATTTTAATATATCTAGTCATTCATCTAAATATTTCCCTCAAGGTAATAGTCAAATTGAGTCAACAAATAAAAATCTAATTAAAATAATAAAGTTAGTTTGTGAAAATAAAATAAATTAGCATCTTAGAATTTTTGAAGCTTTATGGGTTGATAAGACTATTGTAACATAAAAATCGATTATTCATTTTTTATGTTGGCATAAGGATTTGAGGTCACCTTACCAATAAAACTTTAAATTTTTTAGCTAGAACTTATTTACAATATGTTGTTGAAGATACTAATTTAATTGAATAAAGACTACATGATTTAGTAGCTCTTGATAAATCTAAAGCAACATTACAAAAATTAGAAAAAACTAAGTAAAAATTAAAAAAAAATTGATAATAAAGTTTCTAACAAAAATTTTTAAGTTGGTAATTTAGTTTTATATTGGGACAAGGCTCATGAAGATCCTAATAAATATCACAAATTTGATTCATTATGATTTGGTCCTTATAAAATTGCTACTATACATGGAAACAATAATTTTTATTTAAAATATTTTGAAGGAAATTAGTTGCATTACTCAGTTAATGATCATCATTTAAAATTATTCTGTGATTAAGTTAATTTTAGATTTATTTATTTCTTTTATTTTTCTACTTTATTTTTTATTTTGTGTTTTTTTTTCTTTGTTGTCTTTGTTTGCTTTTTCTATTTTTGGTTTGTTGTTCAGTTTTTTGTGTCAATTATTACTTTAAAAAGGATCAATTAGAGTTACAAATGGAGAAATTTGACATTATAAAAGAAGAATGCAACGATACTATAAAATCTACTTTAAGTAACAATTAATCTCAAATATTACTCTTCATGAATTTAGCTTTCTTTATACATGAATAATATATGTTGAGCTATATCTAGTTGTTGAAGTATTATTTAATTTTTTAATTTTGTAATTAAGACAGTTGTATTAGATTATGCATCCAACCCAAGCTTTCATGTTATATCATTCCTTTTCTTCACGTCATGTTCGCTGAACAACTCATGACTTACATAAATTCATTATTAAAAAGTTTTGTACTTAGTTGCTTGAGAAATGTTTTATCTAGATTAAAATCTTAAGATTATGTTTTTATCAATAGGTAATTTGTTTTTTACATAATTTCATTACACAAAATTGACTAGCAAGGTCACTAGTGTTATGATTATTTTTCGCACCCTCTCAATTTTTTTAAAATTAATACTTTTTTGTCATAAAAATGACTCAAACATAAAATTTAAAACTGTGTCGGGGACTTGATCAATTAGTAATATATTTGGATGTATATTTTTAATTATGAATTGATGATGATTGATTGATGAATTCATGTTTATATTTTTGGTGGTTTCAAAAAGCATAATAGATAAATGAATAAAATATGACTATATATTTATCACTATGAATGTTTGTGATCAGTCATTTTACTTCTTAGTTGGTTATTTAGATTATTATACAACATTTTTAGTTTGGAATAGGATCACTTTGTATAGTTTCAAAATTGGAAGCATATATATTTGCTATGATATTTTCAGATATCTATTTTGATCTTAATAAATATGGATTATCATAATAATTTTTAGATCATACTTTCATATTTGATAACTTGAACAGTCTATTATGACTAATTTGGTATACATTGGTAATGTAATATTTGGTTTGAGTCAGATCAGAATAGTTTATAAATTAGTTATAATGATTCTTTTCTCAGTTCATTATCTGAATTAAAAATATATAGATGTCTCAGTTATAATTTATAGTTTAAAAATGCTATATAATTTTTTAAATCAAATACTTATTTTGATTTTTTATAAACTTTATCTATGAAATCATATGAATTCTCAGTTTGATAAATGGACCTCCATCAAACAGAATTCAGTCACAATAGGAAACATTTTGAAAATATTGATATGATCAAGTTGGTATGATATTTGGATTAATTTTTTATAAAATATCCTAATTTAAACATTATCTAAATTTAAGTTCTAAAGTAATGACTTTATGTGTTCAAATGATCCTATCTTATGTTCATTTATCCTAAGTTTTGGAAATGATATTAATAAGTGTATCAATCACAATCACCTCGAACATTTTAAAGCACTAAGTATATGTCTGAAGGAATGGGAATTCAAGGGCATAAAGTTTTGTTTGAAAGGTTAATTGGATTAACCTAAGTCTATCTTGAAATATATATTTTTGAAAGACATAAATATTGGTGATTTAAAAATCTATAAATTTAAGCCTCAAGATTTGTAGATAGTCATTTGGCAAGAAGTTGGTAGTCTATTTGATGGTCCATCATGGCACATTGAGCTGACAAAGGAGTTAATGTAAAATCATATTCGAGGCTTCAAGATATTTTAAGGATTTTTGGTGGTTTGAAGGACTTAATTCTCAAGGTATGTGTCTCCATTCATGGAAATTAGTTAAGGGTTTAGTAAAGAGATTGGTAGTTGTTAAGTTTTATAGTTTTCTAATCTGAGTGGTAGAATTGCTAAGTGGTAGGATTGATTTTGATGAGTCATTGATTGGTAGACACATAACTATGGTAGTTATGACGAGAGACTTGACTTATAAATAACATTCTTTCCATTATTTTGATCATTTATTTCAAGCTTTCTCATGGAAAGAAAACTTTGTCAGTTTGAATTTTAAGTTACAGATGGGATTTTTGAGTGGAAATATTACATAGAAGTACATCCAAGTATGTTTCAAGTAATTTAAATAAGTTTTGAGAAAGTTTTATGGCTATTTTGAATAGTTTTTGGTTACATGGAATAAATATGGATGTTATTTTGCATGTGATAATTTTTTTTGAATAAGTTTGTGCATGTAAAGTTTGGAAGGTCATATAATGCTTAAAATTTTCTTGGTTAAATATGTCACTTCCTTACTTCATATTGATGAAAAAGAGTTTTAGTTTTGATGGTTTATGAAATACATGTGTTGGTTACTAGACTTTGAGCATGATATTTGAGAATAATAAATCCTTTCTTGTTTTGAAATATACATCCAATTTTGGCTTTTTGTGGGAAAATTGTAGTGTTGCTTTGAATATATTGTATATAGTTTCAGAGTTTCATATAAAGCTTTGGGTTTTGTAAGATTAAAATATGTATGTTTACTTCATAAAAGTATTTTTGAAATATTATGATTTTAGTTTAGTTTCAAAAAAAGTCCTACATTTTTTTTCATGGAAGTATAGCATGTTGATTTTTGAATAAAGAAGTTCTTTTCTCATGGTTTACACTTCAATTTTAGGAATCGATGGTCTTGTCATATTGAGATATTTAATATTTTAGTCTATTAAAATCATAGTATATGCATTTAAGGTCTTAAAATCTGGTATATTCAAAAAGGTTGTGGGTTTCTAAAGATTTTTGTTATTTTAAATCTTAGTTGTTGAAGTCATGTATTTAGGGTTTTCTATAAAAGCAAATCCCACATGTTTGTTTTATAAAGATAAAAAAAGTTGGATAAGTTGTAAGTCTATCCTAAAGAGGTGATAAAAAAAGATTTATTGTATGTGTTTGACATGTTCTAAATGGTTTTATGAGTATATTTTAAAATGCAAATATATTTTGTTTTTAGATGAAAGCTTTCAAATATTATGTGTCATCTTTGAAATGATAGAAGATTTTTCAGATTTTGTGTTTCACTTGAGGTTTTGGAGTCCTGTTGACCTATGATAAGGTTTTAACATGAGATAAATTTGTATATGCATAGAAATTAAGTCTATTCATTTCATCTACTATGAAAATTTGTTTGGTGCCAAAGCATTTTGAAGTCATGATTCTTTTTAGTGATACACAATATGTTTGAATGCTTATTAGTTGGCCATGATATAGAGAAGTATTAAGTGCCTTGTAGTGGCTTGAACATATGAATGTGACTATATTTTGGTATATTGAAGCTATATTTTATATACAACCAATTTTAGTTTGAATCTTATTTTAAATAAAAGTTTTTATGAAATATAGTAGGGTGTATTCCAAAAATAATGAAGTTATTTTTGGATTTGCACCTTAGTCTTGAGTTTTTGGGTTTTTTTTTAAAAAGTTAGATATTAAAATAATGGTACTTTGAAATTTTTAATAGGTGAAAGAATTTTTTTATGAAGTTCCTATAAAATTTATACATAATATAAATGTATAAAATAAATTTCAGGTAGTACTCGAGACAACAGAATTTAGCAAAATATATTGTGAAATATTATTTGGATTTCATATAAAGATTGTAGATAGCATGTTATATTTCAAAAGTTCATAAATTGGTTTTATTTTGAAATATGACATGTGGCAAGGATATATGGTTTTTGAGAAGATTCATTTCATGAATAAAGTTTGAGAATCCTTAATTTTAATTCTGAATTGGCTCAGTTTATATTAGATGGTTTTCATATAGTGAGAATAGGAAATTAGGGAGTTAGGATAGAATATTTTAAGAATAAAATTATGATATTGTAATTTTATTTTGGGTTTTCAATTGGTTTTAAGAGATATTTTGGTGAAATCAAATAAACTACAATAGATTTTTTTTCAATAACTTGAAAGTGCAGAGATTATTTTGTTATAAAGTCTAGTTTCGTTTTGAATATGTGCATAATTTTTTAGATTGAATTTAATATGTCTAGATGGGATTAACCTGGGTCAAGTAGGAATAATGATAGTCAAGGTTGGGGAAATCAAGCTTATGGTAGCAATGTAAATTAGCAAAACCTTAATAGAAATTTTCCAAGTGGTGGTTTTAGGGCTAGGATATTTGGCCCTATATTTCATAGAGGTGCTAAGATGTCTATCCACTTTGATGCAGTAGATCTTGAGTTTTGAAACATTTTGAATAACTTGCCTTTTAACACTTCAAACAATAAGGGCAATAGGAGATTTTATGGATGTAGGTTTGGTGTTAGAACTCCTTCTCACAATAGTTCATCTCACTGTTTGTAAAATAATCTACATCATTTGCCAATCTAATCACTCACTCTTAAGAGAGTTCAACTTGTTAGTGAGGCTCACCGTATTCATGAAGCCACCTAATTTGATATTGAAGTTTCCTATGATATGAAATTTGTTAACATTGCCCTCCCTTTAGTTTCTAATGAGCATTCATCTTCTCAAATGGATCCCATTTTCAGATGTAATAAATTAATTCTAAAGGGGCAACCTTCAAGGAAAAAGAAATGAGTGATTGAAATTCATCCAAGTACTTTAGATAAGCAGTCACATAGTTAGAATTACATAGATTCTCTAGTTGAGGTCAAATTTTCAAATTGATTAAGATGGAGATAGATCATCCCTTAACTAATTCTAGAACAAATTTGCTTCAACTTCCAATAGGTGAGATGGAGTATAATGAATGTGTCAATAAGTAAGGGAAGCCAGTGATTGAAGTTCTTTTAGATTCTGATGATTACTAGATGTTAGTAGGATGAAATTTATTTTTAGTTAAACTTTAGTTAATTAAATTCTATACATTCAAACTTGATACTTTAACTTTCAGTTTTGATATGTTTGTGGTGATATTTTTTAAAGTATAGAAGTCTCTAGTTTTCTGATATATGTGTGTGTGTGTGTGTGTGTGTGTGTGTGTGTGTGTGTGTGTGTGTGTGTGTGTGTGTGTGTGTGAATATTTGGAAATATGCGTTATAGTTGATATAAATAGGAATTTTATTAAATTTTGATTTTTCTAGTTATTGATTGATATATATATTCTATTTTATTATTAACTGATAAGGGTGCCCACCTGTTAGATAGTACTTGGTCTATTTTCAAAAAGTTGATCTATTAAAAAAATTTAAGAATTAATGAAACCTAACCTTAACTAATAACTATTTATAATTAATTGAATTTAAAGTCAATTAGTTAAGTTAAATTAATAATTAACTAAGGTTAGTTATAACTTATTTTAAACCAAGTTTGAAGCATAAAAGGAGATCAAGGATTCATTGAAAAATGAAGAACAACACAAATATTAAAGACGTATACATTTGTGAAGTCAATCATTCATCTCTCTCTTTTTTATGTAGCTTCTCTGAAATAGCATGACTTTTTCAGATAGACCCAATGGTACTTTCTATGATAGTTGAGTAATTTTTAAAGCAAAGTAGGTATATCCAATTCTTATTGTCATTTATAGTAGATTATCTAAATTTTGTCAAGTTTATCATTTTTTTTAATATTTCTATTTGTAGTGCTATGTGCAGAATTCAAGTATTCAACCTGAATAATGATGATAACTTCATTGTTTATGACATTTCATTGATCTATTTTAATTGTAAAAATTATCTCTCTAGTATTTTAAAGAAAGATGTTAGTTTCTCAAATAAAATATATCTTTTCTACTAAGATGACTCTCTCTTCTGAGACTCGTAGACTTTATTGTACTTCATATTGACTTTAATTTTAATAAAGTTTATTTTTTTAGTTAATATTTTTCCCTTTCTATTTCTTTAGTTAAATATCTTTTATCTTTAGTTTGTTTTAGTTTACTCTTTATTTCTATTTTAAGTTATTTTCTTAGATATATATCCCTTTTTTTAATCTTTAAATAGATTATTTTATTTGATTAATTATTTATTTTAATTTAGATATAGTTTAAATAATTTATTAGACTTAGTTATATTTAAATTAGGTAGTTTATTATATTTATTCTAGACTTGTTTAATTTTTTTAACCTTTAGTTTTATTTTTATTTAGTTTTCTTAGTTGTTTGGCATTTTTCATTTTGATAGTTTGTTAGCTTTCTCTTAGATTACTTGTTTTACCTTCATTTCTTTTTTTTGGTTTGCTATTTGATATTTATTTTCTTTTATGTCTTAATGTGTTAAGTTTCATTTCATTAATTTCCTTATTGAAAATCTATTTATCTCAAATATATTTTACTATATATTTTTGGTTATTATTTGGAAGTTACTTGGAATATATTATAATAGAAAAACAATATATTATATTACTGAATCAAATTTCTTTCATTTAAGAGATTGCCTAGCTCATAGGTCTTCTCTATCAGATAGAATAGGTTACATATTTATATCTAATCTGATTCATTATATTTTAAGTGGATTTGTGAAATTATAATGAAATATATTATATTTTAAAAATTATTTATTATTTTCCCAAATAATTTAAAAAAATCCTCATGTCTTTAGGATTGTAATAAAACCTTACTATTAGATTGGTACGATTCCACCTTAACCTTCATGATAAGCAAAATGGTTGATTAGTTGATGATATAATTTTTATTGTCAACATAATGTATGGTCCTAATACCTTAATAGGTTTCCTTGAGAAGTTAAACATAGTAATATCACTAATATCTAAACCTATAGGCTTACCAAATTTAGAGTTGCACATATATAACATTTTAGTGCTTGATGTAAGCCAAGTATGCAAAGTGCTTAATCTAAGCAAGTAGACTGACTAGACAAACATGAGAAGTTTTGATGAATTCATTGGATGGTATAATACACTCAAAAGTGCCTATTATGGTATAGGTTACATGTATTGGACCTAACCTCAGGTGATAGTCCATACTATCTAAATCCTTGGTTGTCAACCTGTGATATGTGAGAAGAGATCATGAAAAGATGGGTATTTGGTGTTGTTCAGCAATGGAGAAACACTCAAGATTGTTTTTAATCTAAAAGGATCATTGACGAGTTACTAATGGTACTATGTCATCTCCTAGGATGTTGTATACACAAGATATTCAAGCAGTCCTTTACACTTCTGGTTATGTTCTCACATGTGTGGTATGAAGGTCTACATCTTAAGATTGTTTTTAAAGTGATGAATAATAAAGCCATGATAAACTAATTAAAAATATGGACACATAATCATTATATAGACCTTGAGGTTTAAATTTAATTAAAGGTTAGGTTGACAACTCAATCAACTCTTTACACAATCCAATTTCATGCTAGTTTGAAGGAGAATTGAGAGGTTGGAGCTCCTAACTAAGTGATCAAACTTTTCCCATTAGAATATATGGTTATATTGACCCAAAATAACTATTAAAGGTATAAAATTGACTAATTTTATAGGGAAAATATCTTATGTTTTATCTTAGAGTTTAGGTACTCTTGAAAATCAGACATCTTTCCAACGTACTGAACAATGCAAGTCAGATTAAAATGCATGGTAAGAAGTCTTGGAGACATAAAGGAGTGATGTATAAGATGTATTTAGAGGTGAATAAATCTTTAAGAGAATATAAACATGTGTATACAATATAAAGAGGCTCCAATAATTTAAAAAATTTAGCCTAATGCATACCAACAACCATCTTTTGGTTTGGATAATGAGTTGGAGTTCAAGATGGATTCATGTTTATTTGGAAAGAGGGTATAAGTCATTAATAATTTGTAACCAAGGTGACTATAATGACCTTATGGAAAAATAATAAGGTTATTATTTTTCATCTAGAAGGGATTGGTGTTTAATGTTTGGGGATGAATCATGGAGGCAAAACTATGACAAGAGGATCCTGTGTGAAGAATGGGAAGGAGTTGGGATTGAATGAGGTTTATAAATGAATTTGGAAAGGTGGGATAATTTAATACAAACATTTTATATGTCTTAATCAGTCCAAAATGGCATAAAACCAAAGATATAGGTCTCAAACCTCATGAAACCCTTACATAGTCCTAAGAAAGCATGTAGTCAGCTATGTTTTTGTTGTTTCTAAGCATTGGATGAATTAAATAGGGGTTATAACCTATTTGATGAAATGAGAAAGATTAGGACAGACTTGGATATGGTCTTAATTTCCTTGTAAATTATCTCAAACCCAAGAAAATGAATTTAGAGTGGTCTCAACCACTTACAGGCCTACACAAACCTAGGTTAGGGTTTTTAGAGAGAAACCCTCATATCTCAAGTTTAAACCCTTAAAAATGGTCAAAACTTGTAGTCTATTGGATTAAGTAATTTTAAAAAGGATTGAGGTGGTTTTGGGTATATATGGAATTATACAAAGTAAATATAATTGATTGTGTTGTAATTAGGCTTGGAGACCTAATAATAATACAAGGAAGTAATGAAAAGGTGATGATGCCTAAGGAGTTGAGAAGTATAACTTATTAATAATCTATGAGGTGTAAAATGGTGCCACAATATATGTTTATTTTGTATGGAGGCTTTGTGGTTGGGTCAAAGAAAGGAACTTTGTCTAAAAGGAAGATTAATTGGCAAAACCATTACAAAGGATAGTGTACCTTGACATGGAGTTGAGAGGGGAAACTTCTTGAGAAGTTGTAAGGAGATAAAGGGTGGACAAATAAGGTATCATTTATCAAATAATGTATATAGGGTGATATAACAAAGATAAATTATAATTAAAAGGCTATAATCCTAGTGGTGTGGTTATAGAGGTTTAAGGTGTGTAACAGAGAATAGAGTGGATGAACATTGTGACCAAGGTGAATCTAATGACCTTATAAAATACCAATAAAGTAATTATTTTTCCATCTATAGGAGACCTGTACCAATTCAAGGAAAGAAAGCTTGGTAGTCTTAGGACTATTCTAGGTTATTAGAGACTAGGTAGATCACCAAAATGCATGACTAGTATCAGAAAACATAGGTTCAAGAATTCCCCCAAGGATATTTCTAAAAGTGTTAATAGGATTAAATCATATGAAACACACCTAAAATAATAAGGTCTATTGTCAAAATAGTGAACCATGATAAAAGAAGATTTTAAAGAAGTTTGACTTTAATTTTAGTTGTTGAGACCATGTTTGAAAGGATCATGACAAGTGAAAATCCATTTGACTCTCTTGTTACATTTTATCAAGAATTCAAGGCCATAAAATCTTGTTATAGGTTTGTGCATAAGCCAGGTTTTGCACCTACAGTCAAAATTACTAAGGCAAAGGCTTATTTTCAAAGGAGGTAGATCATGAACATCAAGAGGAAAGTGGTAATGTTTTATAATTGGTGATGGTTATAATATTCCTATCAAAGTAAAGTCATGAATAAGATCCACTCTCATATAAGGTCATATTTTCATGGATTACACACCTACAATAAGCTAACAATTTTATTCAAGTATGTAGCCTGAACCATCAAGTAAACTGTGAAGAGGGATTTTGATTATGTTCCTTGAGTTATATAAAGTGTGTGTCCATGTTTTAAGACAAGGATGGATGTTTGAGAATGACACATGTGGTTCAAATAGAGATCACACATTCATATACCTTTAAACTCCTCTTATAGCCTTTTCTAAAGCACAAAAGTTTTCCTTCAAGTTGTTTTATCATGACCAAATGATGATATTTATGTTCAATGAAAATGGTCTAAATAAGAAAGATGATGGAATGAGGTCAAAATATCATGAATAAGTACTTAAAATAAGAAAAAGACAAACTCAAACTAAATTGCACACCTACAACTATGTTAAGATAGGTTTATACAGAAAAGGATAGTGTTTTAAGCCTAAAGAATAATCAAGAATCCGAAATGATATCAAGATAATGTTAAAGAGGTTTGAGATGGTTTTAATATCTTAAAAAAACCAAGGAAAGGTAAGATGATCACTAAACACCTTGACACAAAGTAAGCCATGCCCTTGAGGGCTAAGGTAATCAAATAGGCATGTGTGCTTTTTGGAGATATTTACTTTTTTATGACTTGTTAGTGATTTTTATACCTTTAAGAGGGGTTTCAAAGACATTTTAAATGTTCTCTAGTGTTTAGAAGATCATATCAAATGAGAAGATAGATAAAGTCAATTATTAAGGGTTACACAAGCTAATTATCAAATAAACCCTACAGACAATCCTCAAAGGCTCAAGGCAAAAAATGGAGTTTTAAAATATTTAAATTATGAGGTTCATGACATATTCATAGAAAAATAATCATTCTATGGAACAAAACAAGGAAAAATGGAAGAAAACTCAGTCTTGAAACTAGACCAAGCATGCAACTCAAAGTAAATAATGGTAATAAGAGCTTCAAGGCCAAAGTATGCATCCTCCAATCATGAAATTTGGTGGAGTTGGTCCTCATGAATTTATAAACCAGTATAAAATATTTTTTATTTAAATTTATTAAGATATTTATTCACTATTTTAGCATAGTCAACCTCATGTCTAGTCATGGTTGACATTAGAGCCTATCTTAGAGGAATTGGTCATTTTGGGGCATCTATAGGTCAAGTCAAAATATGAAATTTGGTAAAAAATAGTATAAATTAACTATTAAATAATACCATGACATCATTAATGTCATAAAAATTGTGAAAATACTCATTTTTCTTACATAAATCTCTTATAATCAAGAGGCAGCCATTGGAGACCAAACAAAGCTTTTCTCAAGTTTGAGTGATAATGACAAGTTTAAGCCTTGGATAAGTGATAAAATAGTGAAATATTATTTTTTAAACCTAATTTTATATATAAATTTTATAAATATCAAGGTTTCAATCAAAAAATTCTTTTTGGGTAGGTTTAAGCATGAAGGGAGCAAGTAGGTAGCTCAGGGTAAAGTTTGGTAAAATTCATCTACAAACCAAAATATGTATGCTTCAATCATGAAACTTGGTAGGATTGGTAATAATGACCTAATATAACTATAAATAATATTTTTTGGGTCATTTGACAAGTGAAAGTGACAATTGTTTTGACACAATCCCTTTCATATGTCATAACAGTCACTATTGGTAAGATGATCAGTAAACACCTCGACACAAAGTAAGCCATGCCCTTGAGGGCTAAGGTAATCAAATAGGCATGTGTGCTTTTTGGAGATATTTGATTTTTTGTGACTTGTTAGTGATTTTTATACCTTTAATATGGGTTTCAAAGAAATTTTAAATGTTCTCAAGTGTTTAGAAGATCATATCAAATGAGAAGATAGATAAAGTCAATGATTAAGGGTTACACAAGCTAATTAGCAAATAAACCCTATAGGAAATCCTAAAAGGCTCAAGGGAAAAAATGGAGTTTTAAAATATTTAAAGGATGAGGTTCATGACATATTCATATAAAAATAATCATGCTATGGAACAAACCAAGGCAAAATGGAAGAAAACTTAGTCTTGAAACTAGACCAAGCATGCAACTCAAAGTAAATATTGGTAATAAGAGCTTCAAGGCCAAAGTATGCATCCTCCAATCATGAAATTTAGTGGAGTTGGTCCTCATGAATTTATAAACCAATATAAAATATTTTTTATTTAAATTTATAAATGTATGTATTCACTATTTTAGCATAATGAACCTCATGTCTAGTCACAGTTAACATTAGAGCCTATCTTAGAGGAATTGGTCATTTTGGGGCATCTATAGGTCAAGTCAAAATATTAAATTTGGTAAAAAATGGTATAAATTACCTATTAAATAATACCATTACATCATTAATGTCATAAAAAATGTGAAAATACTCATTGTTCTTACATAAACCTCTTATAGTCAAGAGGCAGCCATTGGAGACCAAATGAAGCTTTTCTCAAGTTTGAGTGATAATGACAAGTTTAAGCCTTGGATAAGTGATAAAATAGTGAAATATTATTTTTTAAACATAATTTTATATATAAATTTTATTAATTTCAAGGTTTCAATCAAAATTTCCCTTTTGGGTAGGTTTAAGCATGAAAGGAGCAAGTAGGTAGCTCAGGGTAAGGTTTGGTAAAATTCATCTACAAACCAAAATATATATCCTTCAATCATGAAACTTCGTATGATTTATAATAATGACCTAATATAACTATCCATAATCTTTTTTGGGTCATTTGACAAGTGAAAGTGACCATTGTTTTGACACAGTCCCTTTCATATCTCATAACAGTCACTATTGCTGCAGACATACTTCTTAGAGGTTTAAGGTTTAACAGAGGATTTAAAATTATTTAAAGAGTTTTAAAAGCATAATAATATTATTTTAAGTATATAAAACACCTTTAGAGAGTGTTCACACTCAAAACTCCATGCAAACACATAGACAAGTAGTCATCCCCATGGGCAGTCTCAAATGCATAAAGAGCAAAGTTGGATTTTTGATCATTTGAAAATGAGGATAAAAGTTTAATTAGGTAAGGAACATGTAACAAATTTTTTTTATCCCATATAATTATATAGATGCCTCAAGAACTCCAATATTCAGTTTTGGCCATTTGGGCCTCAAAACTTGTTTTAAGACCTATAAGGCGCTTATAACCCTATTAATAAAGGTGACACCTTCATAATGGTATTATGAGATTTTTTAGGTGACATTAATATTATTTTAAGTATGGATAATAATTTGATGTTCAATTTGGTCCTCAAGTATAAATTCAAGTTTTTCAAGCCTAAAACACCCAGTTTGAGCCCCTCTTCACATCCTCATACCTTTCATAACATTAGGAGTTAGGAAAATGATTTTATTATGTTTTGATTAACCCTATGTAATTAAATTAATTATGTATTTATTTTGGTTAAGTTAATTATTTTTATGAGCCATCACTAAGAGCATAAGCATGTCTAAAATGCTTGCAAACCCTACAAGTAAATTTATTTATGTATGTATCTTTTCATAACCTCCACATGGGAAACCAAAAATTTAGTGGGTGTTTAAGGGGTGTATTAAATAAATATATATGTAAATAAGTTTTGGACTATAGGTCTACATTTTATGAACCATCATCTTGAAGTTGAGCTTGTCTAGGTTACTAAAGGAGCTTTTCGACTAGTTTTGGGTTTTTGGACTCATAGGTCCATAAAATTTCCTAGAATAAATTTTATAACACCTATAATGTATATAATATTATATCAAGCTCTTGAAAAACCTATTTTTTAGAAGAATTTGGCATGTTTAGGTTCCTAACAGGCCCAAAATGGCCCAAAAATGCCTATTTTTATAAGTATTCAAAGAGAGAAATGGTCTAAATTATTGAAAGAGGCCTAATGGGACATAAATAGTCATTATATGGAACTTTTATATCTTCAAAATGGTTTATAGGGTGATTTATTGAGGTAAAGGGTTAAAAACCTAAGTTTTTGACATTTTGTGAATGGTTGCAGGTTTAATGGTGATTTATACCATTGTTTCAAGTTTTGAATGTTGTTAAAATATTCATTTTCTTCTTCATATGCATGATATGGATGTCTATAATTATTCTAAAGGTCCAAAATTGGTTCTTATGGTGCCAAATGGTATTGGGAGTAGTTTTCAAGGTTGTTGGTTGAAGATAACTCAAGTTTAGGGACCTCCATCAATGGAGTCTATGAGAGTTTCAATTTTCATGGAGTTTTTTTACAAGTTCAAAGAGAAAATAGGATTTTAAAATAAAAGAAAACATCAAAAATCAAACACCAAAAGATAATCTCCATTTTCATTTAAGCATCAAATGCCAGTTTCATTAACCATATGCCAAGCATATTCTAGAAGATCAAGTGGAGGGAGGAGTAGAAGTCCAAGAGGGGGAGTTTGGAGGTCAGAGGAGAAAGTGGATTTTTCAAGTCTTTGTAGTATTTTTCCATGTGAGTGGGATATGACGTCATCATCCTCAAATGTTTTCATCTTATAGTATCTTTCTAAGCCAATGAGAAGGCTTGAAGACCTTTTGGACTAATGAAGGTTAATTTATTAAGAAAATCTTAGTTTTAATTGATAAAAATGTGGTTGAGACTCCATGTAAGGTGGTTATGTATCATTTATAAATTTATGAGTGATTTTTTCTCCTCTCTCTCTTCCCTTTTCTCCTATAGCTCCCATTTCTTCCCCATTTGTAACATATATTCTCATTTGATAAGGCAAAACCCTATCAAATTTTGTAAAAACTACCTTTTGAAGAAAATAAGATTATTTTTTACCTATCTCTTGCCTTTAACTTGTATTTATCAAGATTGTGTATAATGGATTTATGAAGAAGTGTTATTCCATATTCATTGTCCTTCTTTCTAGCCTCTTTTTAAGTATTTTCAAGTTATTTACAGGTCTAAACTTAAGTTTTTTCCACCATTAATGGATGATTAGTGTGATTTTTAGAAACCTTATTTAATTCATATATTGCTTAGTGAGCCTAGTTTAAGAAATACTTATGCAAATTAGCTAGTTTATGAGATTGTGTGAGCAAATATTGTCTTATGCTGAATTAGTGTTTGTTTCAAGCTTATTAGAACGTTATTGAATTTGGTGCATCAAATTTTTAGTGTTATTATTCATCCTATACCCAATGTATATCCATTTTCTAAGTATAAGTATTAGTTTAGGTGATCTACCAAGAGGAAGTTGGCCTTCTCCTGAGGTTCAAACTCATTACAGGATACCCACAACCTAAGATTGCTCCAATATTGTAACTTGGAGTGAGAGAGATTGAAAAACTCTCCTACAAGGGTGAAATTATACAATATAGAAATTACACTTGTATCTCTTAATCTGAAGCAAATTTTATTGACAAATAAATGGCTCTATTCATTATTTAGTCATTTGAAAGGAGAAATTAATTTGATGTTAGAGGTCTAATTCAAAGTATTATTGTTTCTTCATATCAACATACTTACCACTTTAAATAATATTGGATGGATTATGATGATGATAAATACATGAGAATCTATGATTGTTCATGATTCACTTTGGATCATGTTATTGTATTTGACATAGTCGAAATAAAGAATAATATAGTAGATGATGAAGATGCATTAGACCCCATTTATGATGAATATGGAATTGAATAAAAAACTCTTCCAAAAGTAGAATGACACAAAAATAATCTACTTCACTCATTAATGGGACCCAAGGTGTGCTAAATAGGAATATGAAATCATTAAAAATTAGAGGTACTAATGTTGATACAGTATGATCTATAAAGGATACTAAATTAGGAAGTAATCATCAATGACATCAAACAGAAATAAGGACATATTCAATAGTAGGAACTAGTAAATATTCAAAATAAATTGATGCATAAAAATAAGTTAAATCTATCAAATAAAATATTTAAGTGAAAAAGCAACTCAATTTGAAAATAAGAAGACTACGTGAAAATTTCTCAAGTTATCTTAGTATTTATATTTTAGAAGAAGTTTCTCTTGATAGTCTTATTCGGTCTCAAACTCTGGTAACTCTATCTTTAGATATGTCCTTTCTATTTGAGTATTTTTTTCCTTCTAGACTAATACTTCAATACCATTTAATTTTTCTTAAAATGTTTAATTGCCTATTGATTCTTCTCCTCAGACCCTAACTAATACATTACGAAAAGAGGAACCTGAAATTTTAATGGAAAAGTCTCAAGTATTGAAAACTCCTCTCTCTTCTTCTAAGACTAAAAATGATTAAGGTATTGTTCTTGTGTAATAATATCCCATTAAAAAATTCCTCTATTTGTCCAATTAAATAATAAATAAAATAAATAATATTGTGTAGCCATAGGAAATTGATTTCAACATTTTGAAAACTACTCATCCTTGTGTAGCCAAGAAACACAAAGACAATCTTTAAAATAATCACATATGAAAAAATATAAATATATGTGGAAGTATCACTTCCTCTTTTTAATCAATATAAAGACAATGTTTAAGCCTATTATTATAAAATCATGAAGGTACACTTGGGAAAAGCTACAAGGTAAGGTGTGAAGGAAAATGTTCAATATGTAACTGGCATATTATTCGATAAAATAGACCAAGACAAAGTGACTAAAGAACAAACCATAGAAAAGGTTGAGAAATAGAAATCATTAGTTTAGAAATTGGTAATGACAATATTATAATTTAATTGTTCATCATATTTTTGACACAAAAACATTAAATGTTACAGAAGAAATTGGCCATATGGGCAAGGCAACAAAAGAATGGTCATGAAAAAATCTGAAACAAGGTATCACTACCATTCACATGATGATGACCATGTAATCTAAGATTTAATAAAAATATGATAAATAAAATTAAGTTGAAAACAAATCTTATGAAAAATTTCAAAAATTGAATGGATTTCTTCCTAAGATGGAAGATTTTTCCTATACTTATCCAGATGATCTTATTCAAGAAAAAAATATATAAAAATAATAAATTGTGTACCTTATTGAGTTTTTGGGAGCTTCCAAATTCAAGGTTCATATTTTAAAATAAAATATTAATAATTTCATTGAATATAAATCAATGGGTGGTGATGCTCTCACTAAAATAATGGGATGAGTAGGAAAATTGAAATGCAAACTCATTGATGATAATGAGATTCTAGTTTTTAAGGAGACGATTGTCAATTAATATAAGAAGACTATTGTGGATATCCTAACTCGCAAGTATACATTTAATTATGAGTTAATTCAGATTTTGATTAAATATAAAAATAATTTTGATAACCTCAATGTAATACTTAAGAGACTATAGGAAATAACATAGAAGATGATGGAACTATATTATGATGTAGAGATATGTTTTACATATTCAGATGGTCTAGATGAAGACAAAGTGCTTTAAATCATGAAAATTTTCAATGAAACACAAGATAATAATCCAAAATACAAGAAAGAGAAGACTCATATTTTTCTTTGTGAAGAAGAACAAGAATTACTTGTCATTAGATTTTGAATTGTTTTCTACCTCCAACTTTTTGAGTCATTCTCATAAATTTCCATTTGCACAGTTTTTTAATGAGTAATTTTCACATTGTATATTTACCTTGCAAATTTCAAGTTGTGAAAAATTTCCAACATGATTTTTAGGTTATGTAAATTTACTATTGTAATTTTCCAAGTTATTCAAAAACACCAACACAATTTTCTAAGTTATGTAAATTATCTAATGTGCTTTTTCAATTTTTTAAAATGTATAAATTTGCTATTATTTTTTTACAAGTCTCTAAAATACAAAAAGGGTGGTTCCATAGTGTAACCACCCATTTCAACTTATAAATATGAGTTAATGGATCATTTATAGGGGTTATTGATAGTTGAATTTTTTAACAAGACAAATAAAGGGAAATTATTTCTATAGCTCAAAGAAAATCAATATAAGGAGAAATTTTTCAAATTTTGTGTTCAAAATATCTTCATTGACCATTATGTGTATACATACATACATATTTGATTATTTTATTTTGAAATGTTGCTGATAATATGATTGATTAGTCAAATCTAAAGGGATTTTGTTTTAGAAATTTTTATTAAATTTACATTCTTAATTTATACAAATAGTGAAACCTTTAAGGAGTAAAATAGTAATTTCACACTTTTTATAAGGAAATACAAGATAGTTTTCATATTATATTGTCATTTATAGGCAATTATTTTTGTGTATGTTACGTGTTCCTATGGACATATAATGTTTTTCCTATCCATTTAATGGGAGAGGTTTCCTTTTAGTAAAATTACCCAACTCTTTGGCATCTCTAGTAAGTCTTTGAATTTGTCTCATTGAACTTGTTACTTTTTTACTTTTGTAAGGATACTTCTTCCCCCTTTCATTATCCTTCATATTTTATTAATGTGACTTTTTTGTAATTTATGGTTAAAATTACTACCTCACTAGAAAACATTTTTATTATGAATAGTTTCCTTTCCCACATTATTTTTGGTTTTCAATAAAGGTAGCTCCACCTACTAATAAGAGAGGGATCTTGTCCTGTGAATGTTGATGGAAAATAGCCATTTGTCCCTTCCACATGTTTTATCACCAATAAATATCAAATTATAAATAAATAATTTATACTTCATGCATAGGTTTTCAAACCATGGTTTGCCATGTACACTAAGGTATTATAGAACATAGTTTATCACATGCACAAGGTTATATCCAATATACAATCATGATTTCATATAGTTCAATACCATAGTATTAATCATTTTTAAGTACCATTTTTCAAGACATACATTGTATAGGATTAGTGTCTCCTCGCATTATTAAAGGTTTCATTAGCATTACAAAGCATTTTAGATCCTATAAGCATAATTGTTACAACTAAATTTTGGGTTACAAGATTCATACAATGTCTAAAAACTATAATTATCAACTAATTTCCCTATAACTTATGACATACCATAAATGTGGTTCTAATTGAAAATAAAAAATATTTACTTTAAATGGAATTTAAAGGACAAATAACTTCACTGGGTTTTTTTAGTGTAGTTATAAACACATAAGGTACTCAAACATCTAAGAATGAGATTATTTTAATAATTAATATGTCCACAAGGAGGATATACACATAAGCTACTTACACCAATGATGCATCCAAAAGGTATATTTGATAAGAGGTTTGCATAAAGTATGATTTTTGGCATTAAAAGATAAAAATAATGGTGATTTCAACATATCATAATAATTCTATGTCCACAACGTTTATATTGAGCTATCAATATATTGTAAGTTTATAAAGTTCCTCTTTTATATTTCTACCTAATCCCAAGATCTTAGGAAATAACACTGTATATATTAGTGGTTTAATACACTTAACAAAATCCCCTTAGGATATTGATCTAGTATGCATATAAACTAGATATTTTTAACAATGAACATATATTTCCCATAGATTTTATGTATAACTTATATCATCATTAAATATTATAGATAAAAATTATAGCTTATATACTTAACATAGATCTTTACTAGTAGAAACATTTAACATAACCACCTATCGACCATATTAGTTAGGAAATGAATTTTTCATACTAATAGCACATATATGAAATATATGTCAATACATGTATACATGTAGATAAATGAAATGTTGAAAAATTTCAAACTTGTGCTATAATATATTTACAAATGTACTCCTAGACTATACCAAAATTAATAAAAATTGAATAGTGTATGGACATTAAACAAATCATGAAAGGGGAAACTTTTCATATGTAGTTTAATAAGCCCTGGTAGACACGTATGAAAAATATGAGAGCATCTACAAGGCATGTATACTATTTGAAAAAATCCTTAAGTGAATGTGATCTCATGGAATGCCATGGTTTCAACATATAAACAAAATGGATTTGTAAAAAATGCCTTGAAGACATTCAACATTGATAGAGTTAACATAAATAACATTCATAGAGTTAATTCTAAACCCCAAAACCTTTTCTAGCATCCTCATAGCCTATGCTAAAATTGGATTTGTAAAAATGATATTTTCATAAATCCCATGTAACTTGAAAGATATATTATATGGTTTTTGTGAACCTAAGCACAAAATTTAATGTAGAAGATATAGTTAATTTAATAATTAAACTAGTGGAAGCTTAAGACTCCTCCAATCCTAGAATTAAATCAAAAGAAGTGAAGGAGAATGTGCTCAAATGACACATAGTATAATAATAAATTCATATAGCCATAAAATATACTAAAAATAAAGTAATAAAACCATCTAATATTCTAAAAATATAGTCAGATATAGATCAAATATTCAAAAAATAAAGTCATACGACTAGTAAATGTAGCCCATATTTTTTTTTATAAATTTAACATTTTAAAAAATAAATTATACACATGTGCACATGCCCCCATACACACACACAAAATTTAACCCATAAAATTAGACATCACTTGGTCTTGATGATAAAATTTATCCATTTCCATTCCATGCATTGCATAGGACTAAAACCCATTTCATCATTTCTACTTAGTCCCACCCATGTCAAAAATTACTTGGAAGCTTAGTTTTACCATGTCTCTCTTTCCCATTACATCCTAATTATTGCACAAATAATTAAGACTATCAATTTTTTTAGTCAAATTCTCTAGTTCTTCTTCCCTTTAATGCATCTTATATGTATTTTTTTTTAACAAATAATCTTACTTATTATTGAATTAAAACCACCTAACCATGTAGATTTTACTATTTCACCAAATTTAGTCCCTTATCATTAGTTCATTCACTATGGAAATTGATTTAAAGTGAGACACAAAATAAATATTTGAATTTAATTTCACTGATAATAGAAAACTTATTATCAAGAAAGGGAGATTTCTTTGATAATTTTTCAATCACCAAAATATTAGTAGTTATATTCCTTTAACAAGATATGATTGTCACTTATGGATTAAGAATAAAGATAATCATACCACTTTTATAAATACACACATATCCATTTAACACAAGTAAATGTTGTAAATCCTAATTTACAATTTAAATATTATAGGTTATATATAAATATTACCCATATTGGGAAACTTAACCACACAATTTGGCTAAGAAAATTATCATAAAACCATGATAGGTACTAGTACCTACTAAGCACATAAATGTTATAAGAAGTTCTTGATAGTTATCCAAATCCACTTAAAGTACTTTTAACCATAGTAAACATCTAAACCAAAATATATAATCATCTATATTTTATTTATGTAATGAGGTAAGTAACCTCACCTTAAAATTGAATGGTTAAAATAGGGATAATATGCCTATTTGTAGACACTTAAAATTAACATTTAAGCTAAACCTATGCACTTTTGACCATTATTTTACAAACTTAGCCCTAGACCTATCTTAGGGCTCATTTTGATAACTTTTGACCACTATACACTCTTATAAGCTGATATATGACCCTCAAATGAACTTAGCCCTATACTAGTCAACATTAGACATATTTTAGGCCCTACCTAACACTCAACATGATAAAATTACCCATTGGAGAAGAGCATTCTAGGGTAAAAGAGTGTACAAATCTAGTTTCCTTCCTTGCTCTCTTCTCTTCCCACCAAATAATGGATAATTTACCAAATTAAAAGCCATAAGAAGTTTGGTCAATGTCCCTAAGAATGCCTATCTATAGTATTTTCAATGATATGAATATATAAGGAATTTTCAAATGATTCTTCACAAATATTCTTCCATTTCAAAAAAACACCAAAATTACACTTACAAATTGAGAGCAGAATATCCTTTTTTCCTAATTTTGATTGCATAAGTCCTATTATCCTAGAATTCATGTTTGAGTTCATATCACACATCATAATTCATAATTAAATCATATAATCAAATCATTATTACATAATTATCTAACACATTGCACTAGTTATCCACACACCACCATATCAAGGGATAACTACATAAAGTTTGATCCATCCTCTGATTATTGGTTTATAGACAACACTAAACAGATGGGGTGGAAAGGTTTCACCCAACTTAAAATGTTGAACCCTTTTTTCCATTTATTTGAATTGGTCTTCACATATAAAAGAACTAAGATTTTTGAAGTAAAATCAGTCACATAGTGGTATCCATAAGTGATCACAAACTCCTTTACTAGATACATGCTCTACAAATGAAAGCATAATGAACATAAAAACCCTAATTTATACATTGTAAGTGGACAAGGGAACACCATGTTAGACAAGATATCCACCCCTCTTGTGTCCTCTTCCTAGATATATTATGCAAGACTAGATCTAGTTTCAGGATCCTTATTCTAGTCACCATACCTCTCCATACAACAAGTTTTAGATCTAAATTCCTCTTTGAGACACAATTTCAGACAAGTCTTTGTTTTCTCCATACACTTTTTATTTTTATTAATTTTTTAGAGTACAATATTTACAAATTAATGAATTTTATCTTTTTTATGTTATTCCCCTAATTTTTCATAGTAGTGTTATCATTTAGGGTTTTCACATAAATCCTAAATTTGATAAAACATATTAGTGATCCCACTTATTGTCAAATATTTCCAAACCCTAATCATAGATGTTGATAGGATTTGTATCCTCATTAATATTTTTTACACTTGTCATTGCATTTCTAGATTTAATAAATTTTACAATAATAAAACATTATCAATAATTCATATCATATTATATATAATCCAAAAAAGTTATTTCTACTCCTTTGAGAAAAAGTGCTAGACTAGATAGCATCCTAATTGATCATATTCAGATTCTATTTAGCCAAAATATGGAAAAGAATAAAATTACATCAACTCATTTTAATGTACCCATATTTATTAAATATGTTGACTTAAATTATACTAATTCTTGACATGAGAAATATGATCGAGATAACTAAAATCCTTAAGATGAGCATCATGAGGTACCTCTCCTTATAAATGGGAAGACATTTGAATTCAACAAAGAGGAAGTTATAACAAGTTTTATATAAAGACTTCATGAGAAACCCCTTGATCATTCTACCATTTTAAAAATGTTAGAAATTAAGATTGAAAACATGAATCAATCTTCTCAAAATCCTCCCCCTTTGGATACAACTTTGATACCACTTGCCATAATGGGGGAAACTCAAGGGCTTCAATAGACTACCTTGCCAATTTTTACTCCATCTTTGGGAACACCACCTTTGGCTAGCATGTGCTCCTCTACTCGTGATGTATAATACCTTATACAAGATATTGTATCTTTGAAAATTAAGTTGTTACATTTAGGGTAAGGTGATTCAAAATCTAACCAGGTAATATATTCCCATGTTTTACTACACACTCCACTTGCACAAAATATAGCAATATATCCTTTACCTAAATTATATTTGGCACCTAGTCTTACACTATATGATGGCAAGGGTGACCCCAAAAAAAATCTTAGAGTGTTTCTCACAACATGTTTAGATTGTTTCCAATCACATATTATTGACCAAGATATTCGTAAAAAGTCTAAATAATTATGGATTATAATGGTTCAATGATTTACCACACCAATAAGTATAATATTTCAATACCTTAGCTGATATGTTTCTATCACACTTTTTAATAAATATTAGTGAGAAGGTTTCCTATGTTTAAAAAGACCTACTCAAATTAATATCTAATGATCCTATCACAAAATACTTATTAAGATACAAGACAATGTTTCCAAAATGACAAATCCTATGACAAATAAATAATTACAAGATGTATTTAATTAAAGTTTTCTTCCATATCTTCACAAATCCATTTTTTCCAAAAAGGTCAACTCATTCACATATTTGTGCCATATAATAAAGGAAAGAGAATTCAATCTATTAGAAATGAATAAATTTGAGTACATAATCAATTTAGATGCCAACACCAAGAATTTAATTAAGCCACCATACAAGATAAGACTAACCCATAATAAGAATGATTTAAAAAATAATAAACACATCTGTAGAGCCTACTCCATGCATCGTCTTATCATCTCCATGAAAATATTTCTCTAACATATTAGAAGCTCCATATAAGTTTATCAAAACACTATTATAATGTAATATCATATCTTTCCCTCCTATTAAAGAGGTTGATATGAATTGATGTCTTCTAAAATATTTTGACCCAAATGCCTTTTGAAATTATTATAGGGCACTAGGACATACTTTTAGATACTTTTATATCAAATGTGATTCACTAGTGTATATGAGTGACTATAAATTACATAGGACATCATTCCTAGGACTAATTACAAGTGATTTTATTGTTATATACTTATAAATTGAAGGTAGATAGGAGTGTTATGGAGTACAAGAGTAAAATGATCTAGTTTCCCTACCATGTTCTTTTCCTAGTGATATCAGACTATCACTACTTAGTTCTTGAATTCAAAAAGGCTTATTACAACTTGTACATTCATCAACTAGCTCATTGGGGGTATGATAAACATAGGTTTTATCCTTCTTTACCCATATTATCTATCTGACATTCTCAATAATTTTCACTATATTAAATTTTAATATATTTCTCACTCACTAACATTGTCATATAATGATTCCTCTCTTATTTATTGAATATTGGTCACATTAAAACTTAACTCTTATTGATCAAAATAAATAATCAAACATGCTTTTTATATTACTTTTCCTAGCTTTGTATCTTGTATGTGCTTATTTTTTTACTTTTATAACATTTAAATATGTCATTTCTAAATGGATGTAAGCCTTTATATCTCTAAGTGTATGTGTGTGATCATATTTTAACATGTCACTCTATGATTTTTCTATTTATGGATGTGGACATTTGAATGTGTACTCATAAGTGGCTTAAGCCTCCATTGTTTCCTTGTATGCATGTGATGGTATTTAAGCATGTGTTTTATATTCAAGTGAGTGACATTTGAACATGTCCCTTATTTATTGCCCCTTGGCCTTTTATCATGTGTTTTCTATGTTGTGTGTGTACTATTTTGATTGTGTGCATCATGTCCATGAACTTTGATTGCTTCTTTACTCATATTTAGATGCCATGATGGAAATCATGCATCCAACCCATTCCAATGCCATGATAAACATCATGAATTAATCTCTAAGTAGTTATATTCAATGTTATATACTGAGTTACTCAATTATCTAAATGTTTCATTGTCATATTTATCTAGACACACTTTTTGTGAATATTGATTTTCACATGCATCTTACACTATCACTATGCCCAAGTTACACATTTAATAATGTCATGTTTTTCCATGATGTCATTATTACTGATATTTACAATTTCAAATCATAATAACCTACCTCATAACCTTTTATTTTGAGTTGATTTCTAATGCAATCTTATAAAATCACATCAAAAGAGGGGGAATTCATAAAGGATTCTATTAGAGATTAGGATTCCCATATCAATACACAAACAATATCTAATGGTGATTACATAATTGACATAGTTTTAGGATTAGAAAACACACATAAAGTTAATCTAGATAGGAGCACCACATTGGAAAGGAAAGCATTACTCTAGTGTCCTTCCCAATGTTGTTGTCCAAAAGCCCAAAAATAAACATTTCTATAATTTATTAGAACCTTTGTTTAATGAGATTTGTATTCAATAGTTTCATAGTCCTAGTTTCAATAATTGATTAGAATTGCATAGTTTTGTCTTAGATTTACTTAGTTTGGTGGAAATCATGTGCATCATGTTGTTCCAATTTTTCACTTAGGTTTTACTTAGAATCATAATTTTTATACTTAGTCTCAAAAGCTATATGTACCAGATATCAGTTCAAAGCATGTGCATGGCACATTGTTTCCTTATTATATCTTTTTTTCATCATTTTCATAGATGGAAAGATAATTAATGTCATTATCCATGTTATATATATTATACACAATATTTTCAGAAATTTTAACACTATTTTTATGCCAAATTTGCACTAAATTTGATCCTCACTCTATATGTAATGGATGGTTCATAATTTCCACTAGTATCTACACCAATTTTTACACTAGATATATCTATCAGGATTCATACATGGATTCCATGCTACTCCACTAATTTGGGATGATGACGATGGATTCAATTACACTTGAGTTCTTGAGCACATAAACTTATAGATGAGGTTTTGGGCATACACAGTCCAATCCCAAGCTATTAAATGTTAATACAAATACATAATATACTACAATCATCAATTTTATAGCAATTTTTGCACCAAGAAAACATAATGATTTGCATACACAATCAAGGGTATTCATTCCTTATCACTCTCTAGTTTTTTATCTTTTGATTTTGATCTTTTATCTTAGGTAAAGACTAATATTACATATATTTCAATATAGGTTGATGTATGGATCATAATTCAATGTTATGACACACATTTAGGACTCTTTCCCCTAGGTAAGTCAAAGTACATAATCCTTTTCCTTTTACTCTAGTACTTCCCCTTTATTTCATTACCAGAATAAAAGGGGGTAAATTCAGAAACATAAAATTAACATTTAAGCTAAAACCATGCACTTGTGACCATTATTTTAAACAATTATCTCTAAACCTATCTTAGGGCCCCTTTTGATCACTTTAAACCAACTTACACACTCTTGTTAGCTAATTTATGACCCATAAATGAACTTAGCCATATCTTGGTCAATTTTAGACATATTTTATGCCTTGCATTATACTCAACATGATGAAATCACCCATTGGAAAAGAGAACCCTAGGGGATAGGAGTGCACCACTCTAGTGTACTTCCCCCTCTCTTGTCTTGCTAACAAATTAATGGCTAATTTACCAAATTCCAAGCCATAGAAAGGTTAGATCTTATCCCTAAGAATCCTCGTATGAATGCTTTTAAATGATATGAATACATAAACACTTTTCAAACCATTTGGTAGAAAGAGGCTTCCACATTAAAAATAACCATAATTACACTTATATATTGAGAGCATAATATACATTTTTCCTAATTTTGATTACAAATAGCCTCATTAGTCTAGAGTTTAAGTATGATTACATGTTTTAGGTCACAATCATAATTAAATCATATAATAACATTACTATTATGCTAGTGTTTAGCATATTGTGCCAGTCATTCAAAAACCACTATATCATGGGAGAACTACATGAAGTTTGATCCTTCCTCAGAGTATTGGTATGTAGGTAACACATAGGGTATTGAGGTCTCATCCAACTTTATCTATTCACAAAATTTTATAATTGATTTGTATTGGTCTTGACATGTCAAAGAATTAGGGTTTTTGAAGGAAAAATAGTCATAGAATGGTCTTCATAAGTGATAACATGATCCTACACCAGATATAGGATCTATAAACAAAGGCACGAAGAACCCATAAACCCTATTTTTTTATTGTAAGTGGATAAAAGTACCCAAAAATATATAGGAGTCTCACTCCTAAAGTGTCCACTTCCTATAATTATTATCTATGCCTAGATATAGTTTTAGGATCCTCGATACAGTCACTATACCCCTTTGTATAACAAGTTTTAGATCCATATTAGTCCCAGAGGCACAATTTTTAACTAAGTCTTTATTTTCTCCATACATGTTATTTTTAGTAAGTTTACATATACAGTAGTTAAAACTTAGTGAATTCTATATTTGTTATATTATTCTCCTAATTTTGCATAGTATTATTGTCATCTAGGGTTCCCATATAAATCCCAAATTTGATAAAACACTATTCAACTAGTGGTCCCTTTGCCCTATGATAATCCTATCATGATTATATCACTAGGGTAAATATTATTCAAGGAGGTAACCATTAAATGTTACAGAAACATGCATGTACTAACCTTTAATGATTCTTACATTCACTAATACTAATTTATTGACAAAATTGGTTGAAATAAAAAAAAGTGACAAAGTCAAATAATCACATATATAGTTCATGTAGGTCTATTTGGTTTATAACCCAATGGCAAATTAAGAATATGTACTACATTGTAATATGTAAATATAAGATTATAAAAAAAATTCTCAACCACAAGAAACAAGCATCCATGACAACTTTATAAATATTAGGTACACACCTTATCATATTCAATGGTTAAGACTATTAGTAATCCATAGATTTAATGCATATTTCATAATTATCTAATTAAATAGACAAAATAAATACCAATATCATAATAAATCATATAAATAAATATGGTCACCATGCATGATAAGAAAAACTAATACATAAGATTCTCTCTCCACTACCCATTATCTGCATCAAGTTCCTTCTCTTCGATGATAATCTCTATCAATTTGAGGGTATTTCACCTGCATCACAAATAAATAAATAAATAAAAATTCAATCATAAAAATCATGGTATCAAATCCACATGATATAACAATTAAAAACATTACAATATACAACCTTGAAAATTATTCCTCACAATTGCATAACATTAGTTTCTCCAAATGACAATTAATTTACTTAATTGAATTACATAAGTATATGAAGCATTATAAAAATAATCAATTGATTCATAACATATAAATTAGGAATATATAATCAACATCCCATATTGAATAGTAGTAAATTAAGATTACAACAATTTGTGATGCCTTATGTCAACATAAAATGTTAATCACAAGTAATGACCTTTAACATCTAGCACTAGGAAAAATGGGATGTACATTAGGGTTCTATTTTAGTTATATTTTTAAGAGAAATAATTAAACTTAACACTTGTTTTATATTATAAATTTTTGATGTAATTAATAATAGAAGAAAGGAAATGTCCATGGGCCTTTTTGGTTCATAGTCATTCTTTTAAGAGGTAGTTGGTGTATTTATGGGAGTGGATTTGAAATAAGGAGACTGGAAATTATTTGAAGCCAAGGGTTTGAAGTGTGATCACCTCTAGATTTAATTTAATATTAATTATTTGATAAAGTATATTTTACTCTTTTTAATACAAACTGGGTTTGAATACAAAGGTATATTTTTTTATTTCCAATTGTTTTGCTTGTCTTGTGTATAATTTTTCCCCAATTTTAATATGGCTAAAATAAATGGTTTAGTTTGTATTTGTTGGGCTCAAGATTGTATAAATATTTGATGCATTGGGTTTTGTCATGATTTAGTTATTCCTTGCACTCTTTGTCAACCTATAATATTGGTAATGAGGATGATTTACTATCTAGTTTTTATGTTATAGATTTGATTCATTAAAGGAATAATGGTGATAGTTTTGTTGTTAGGATCAACAAGAACATATTTATGATTTTTAAGTGTCAACCTACATATTTTAGATGCATTTGGGTTTTCATATTGTGAAGATAATAGGTCTATATAATTATTTTCTACTTATATATATAAATAATTAAAGGGAAGGATATAATGGTTGTTTTATTTTTTCTATTTTTTTAATGAACATGGTATTTAAGCTCACACCTATGAATGCCTTAGATGATTTATTATTTGATCTAGGATTAGATTTTATTAATATCTAATTGTAATAAAAACTAGTAAAAATAAAGGGGTAGGATCCAATTTTATTTTTCTATAATATATGTACTTGTTCATTCAGCATCAATTAATTATGAAAAATAAGCTTACATATTAATGCTAAAATATAATTTGTTTTATTAATCATGCATTTTATGTTTGAATGGTACAATAAATATTCTTATAAGTTTAACTTGAAGAAATATTATGAGTGTTTGTATATGTCCTTTTGGGTCAAAAAATCATCAAAATTGATGAAAATGCATCTACTGATTACATGATTGAACTCTTGATGTATCCTTGTCAAGGTTGACAATGCACTTGATGTAAAAGTGCAAGAGAGAAATTCTCTTATTTTATTTATTTTTCATTTTTTATAGAACTATATTAGACCATGATTCCATATCATAATGGGTATGTATGGTAGCCCATTTCACTAGGATGGGATTAAATCACTATTTGATGAGGGTTCATCATATCACATAAGACAATAAAATTTTGAGTGTTCTTGTAATATAAAATTGAATTATTTTATTATATTAATTTGATGATTGAGATAATACAATTTTTTTGGTATGAAATTTTGATTAATGGCCTTAATACCATTGTTGATATTAATTTTAGTATTCTTATGTAAGAGCATGTAATGAATTTTTTTGATGAGCCATGTATGTACCGTATTGAAATTTAATTATATTATGTGAATATCTTGACTTTGATTATTAATTAACATTATAATATTTATGTAAATCATACTCTTGGATCCATAAATAATTTAATATTATTAAGCAATGACTAGGTTTAAATGGCATTATAGATTATAATTTTGTTTTTAACCTAAATGTCCAATTTATTAGATATAGAAATGGATGAACTCCATCTAAGAATTTGGTTTGGTTATGTCATGATATGAAACCTAAGTTTCCATTATAAACATGTTATTTTGAAAAATGGCATTTGGAATTATTGTTTGAATTGAATGAATAGATGTAAAGTCGATAATTAATAGTCAACTATTGTAATATTTATTGTTATATTTCAAATCAATTTGGTATATTGACTAGAAAGAAATGATGTTAGTGGTAGCATATTAAAATTAAATGAATTTAGACTACTCACGATAAGAGTGATCTTAAGACTCATCTCATATAACACTTGTGTTCATATAAAACATACATCAACATAAAGTAAATAATTAACATAACATTGTTTTCATAAGAATGAACATACTATGAGGAAAGTGAATGTCAAAGATTGAATTTTAAAATTACAAAAATTAAATAAACTTAGGAATGAGACCTTAAATAATTTATAATAGAAGGCCTTAATGAAGGGCTTGGATTTTGAGTCTACTTACTAAATGGAATTAAAATAAATTGGTCTTTAATATAAATTGGATTCTATCTAAGTAATAATGAGGAAAAAGAATTAGAATGAACAAGAATTGTTAAGATCAAAATGAAACTTATTGATGGGTACACTCAAGACCCTTTGATTAAGATAAGCATTAAGGGACCAAGTGGTAATTGAATAGAAATCACCATAAATGGACAATTGAGAAAAGAATCTTAATAATATTAACTTAATTATAGCTTGAAGATTGCATAAGAAGGAAGCAAAATGGTATTAAAAATTATTATCCTTTTATCCATGGGAGCTAAGAAATAAAAATAAACCTAATGATGAAAATATATATCAAATGAGAACATTAATAATATGTGTTTGATATTTTCATATCTATGTATTATCAAAAGAAGGTAAGATTAACAAGAATGGTTTGTTAAATTGACTACCCAAGTAATTGAGTTTCGATAAAACATATGCAATTCATTATGGTAATATTATAATGTATAAGGGAAAGAGTGTATGACTTCAAGAAATGCATGTAGGTCTTAGTTTTTTTAGAGATGGTGAAATTAATCCTTCTCCATATGACCTACTACAAAGGTTTTCCATTGTGGATGTTGTGCAATGATTGGGAATGATCTCTATTATTATAATGAAATCAAATAAGTTTTGTATTATTGTTCTATTCATGTATTTTATAATAATATTATTATTATGTTGTTGTTGTTGTTGTTGTGTGTGTGTGTGTGTGTGTGTGTGTGTGTGTGTGTGTGTGTGTGTGTGTGTGTGTGTGTGTGTGTGTGTGTGTGTGTGTGTGAGTTTATATCACTTGATTACCTTTTATTTTAGGTAACTATCAAGCAACTAGTTGGGCTCTAGTTAGTGGCCATTAAAATAGTTAATTGGATCCAAAAATATTTAATAAACGAATACAAATTCAAAGATTCTAATATTGTTATCTCCTCCTCTCCTTCTCTCCTCCTCTTACTAGACATCTATAATAAAAAGGACTCTCTCTCTCTCTCTCTCTCTCTCTCTCTCTCTCTCTCTCTCTCTCTCTCTCTCTCTCTCTCTCTCTCTCTCTCTCTCTCTCTCTCTCTGTGTGTGTGTGTGTGTGTGTGTGTGTGTGTGTAATGTTAACTAGCTAAATATTTTCCACACACTACTATACATTAAAATGAAAATGACATTTATTGGGGAAGAGAAAATGTCATTGCTGATATCAACACTATTGTTATAGGTTTTTGAATTCTCAAGCTCAATGGGTATCATGTGTCTCCAAAAAAAATTCTATTTTATCCTTAATGTTTTATTTCAATTGTAATAGGAGACCAATAGGGATACCACATTTATGTCTGGGCATTTTATTTTTAATATTATTTCTTGGATTAAATATATGTATTTCATAACTTTAAAGATAAAAATGACCAATTAGTCTACCTTAAGCATACCAATTAAGATGAGAACCACTTAAGACATATGTTGATTTTATATCAAGCCTCAGATATTTATTTTCCCATAGATAATATCATGAGAGAGGCTAATGAATTTACCTTTGTATATATAAAAAATAGTCAAAAAATCCAACATTTTAAAGACAAAACCCAACTTCTAGCAGAGGTAAACACTTCAATCATTTTTATTTATTATTTGATCACTATTTTCTTCACTTGGTTATGAAGGCACTGATAATGAGGTCTTATAATTATTAGTGATAATGTAAAAAAAATGGTAGACTTTAAATTTGCTGTCCATTTATTTCTTATCAAAAGTTTAGAAATGTATTTTTTAATCAAAGGAAATTTGAGGAGAATAAATTGGAGTAGTTAATCAATATGATTTTTTTAAACAAAAAAATTACATAACAAATTTTGTAATAAAGGCATCTTGATATCGATACATCTTGACAATTTTTAGATGGAAATATTATAACTAGTATGTTAAAAACCAAATCATAACCATAATCTTTTATTTTTACAAGTTTAGTACATTATGAAATATCCATGGAGATGCAAGGTTCCAAGATCAGAGGCATGGACATCTATCCAAATATTTAGACAATATTAATCCTTGGATGTTGATGAAAGGTGTCTATAATTAAGTCCAAACATTAAGCCATACATATGCCTCTTCCTATATGACTTTATAACCTAGTTTTTATTTTTATTTTTGTTTAAATTCTTTTAAATGCATACCTTACTATTCCAATTTGGATATGCCCCTTCAATAAATCTTGGAATTTCTTCAAGGAATAAAAAATACTCATTCATTCATAAAAAAAAAATTATTTATAGTTTATTACCAGTAAGTATGGTCTTGTCCAAATCTTATATTGTGGAAATAAAATATACTACCCTAAAATGTGGTAATAATTGTTTCTTTCAAGATGTCAACTAATATCTACAAAAATATTCTAAATCTAGTAATATTAGACTTTAATATTTTACAAGCTCAACATCTTTACTGAGGTGGAACATTTATTAGAGTAATACAACTATTATAGTTTTTCACATTTATTATAATCATATCAACATAGTTGTGTTCCTATCATTACTAATGTTAATATTGTGTAACTTTATGTTTGTCGAGATATCGGATGGTGGGATGAGGTTACTATGAAACAACTTAGTTTTTTTAGAAACTGACATATGGACTATTACTATTGGTATGCATGTGGATTGTATGACCTTGAGTAGGCTAGAAGAAGACTTTGTTATCAAAAAATTGGTATCATCATTATTCTTATTGATGATATTTATTACACTTATGGAACCATTGAAGAGCTTATACCCTTTAGGGATGCTTTGATCAAGTAATCTATTCAGAATTTATTATTATCATGACCTTCCCTCACAATGTAATTCTAATTCATGGCTTTATAATGTATTTTTTACCTACTAAATGAATTTGTTTGTTTTTATTTTGATGTTCAATTAGGATATGTCAATAATGGAACATATTACATACTAGATGCAAATAAATCTCCAATTTGCTGACAAAATGTACTTAGAAATAGCTATTGAAATGGATAAATACATGGTCCCCATGTTCAGAAGTGGATACAGGATTATGTAAGTTATGGGATTAAATTTGGCTTCACACTAGTTTATCATGTTTACTACTTATTTATTATTGTTTATGTGCATAATACTGGCTTGTGGACACTTGGATTTTTGAAATTGGTAGTAATTTTTGGGACTCCATGGATTTTTATAAGACTTTTTACATGAGTGTGATATATTTCCAAATGTTATTTTTATATTAAAATGTTTTTAATTAAAGGTATGATCTCAAGTACATTAATGTTTACAAATTTATAAACTAAAAATTATTACTTTGTTGTTTCTTTAATTGATTTTATATTCTTATAAAGGTGAACTTATATTTCATATCTCATATTGCAATGTAAGGCTCTTATTTTTATATAATTATAAGATGCTAAATGGATTAATAATGACTGTTGTACAACATTGCTTGGATATTTAAATAACTCAACATCTTCACTTTTTCATATAGTAAAATTAATTTCCATGACTTTAATCAACATCTATCTTAAATGGGACATTTTTGAAAGAGTTTATAATTTTAAAAGTAGTGTAAACTGGGGGTGTTGATTAATTAATGACTCTAAAGAATTTATAGTAACTATCTACTATATGTTGAGCATAGTCATTGGTGTTTGGTTGTCATTGATGTCAAAGAGAGCATGTGGTTCTAGTGCATGAATGATAAATAAGTTATGTTTGATAGCTTGGTGTAATATGGCACATTTTTAGGTCTAAAAGGACAAAAAAGAAGTTATGAGGCATTCATAAGTGCCTTAATGAAGTCTTGATATGTCATTTGATCATTTTGAAAGAGGAACATGCATATTATATCTTAAGAGAAGCTATACCATCACTACACATCATGTAGATATGTATGATCCATTAAGTTTGTATATTTATTATAGGTACTCAGAAAGGCAACAATGGACAAATGTTTTCATAGTGATGTTCTCTATATTACTAAGAAGGTACCTTGAATATTTGGAGTCCTGAAGTGATTTCTAGATCAAGATATAAATCTTCTAAGTTACTCTAGTAGACTATGATGGGATAGAGACCATCAATTTTAACCAAGTTGAAGCCTGAGGTCAACTAGTCAATAGATATAATGGTGCATGTTAACTCATAGATCTTGATCCAATAGTGCACATAAAAGTCTATATGTCAAAGAATGAACATGATAGTGACATATGTCACATTCATAGAACTTAGATAGAATATCAATAGTGAGTGTATGATCAAGTAGTTATAATATCAATGGAGTAGGTCAATTCAAATAGTTAATGTGTGCAGAAGGCATGTAGTGTTACCAAGTGGCATAATCATAGGAGCTCAGATTGAAGATCAATGGTGAGTGTTACAAGATAATGTCCAAACTAATCCATAAATATCAATGACGTGTATTTGGTCAATGTCTCTAGGGTTCATGATATGAGGTCAATATGTCTAATGTTTAACAACGATTCAGTGACCATTGGAATTTGAATATTCAAATTTGTGAGGGAGAACTAGTCTATAGTTTTTGAGCTATAACTTTTAATATATGTATAATTTGATCATGGTGTAAAAGGCAAAGTTGTAGAGTACTTCAAGGTACATAAAAATAACATAGTTATAAGGTTTGAATGTTTATACATTCAAAGTTATGGATCTTAAAATTTTAATATTTTTTCATTCATGGTGTTATAGTGTACAAAATATTGTTTGAGCAAATTGTGCTTTAGTATAAGAATGTTTTGGCAAGTGTAATGACTTTAAGATGTCTTAGAGATCATATACAGTATATCCATATAATTTAAAGTTATATTATGTTCTTAATTTTCTTGATGAAGTGATAAATGGGTGAATAGGTCTCGATGAGACCTATAAGGGCTAATAATGCCTACTTAAAAGGTGTAACTACTTAAGTGTGACCCATAGATGCTATGGCCAACCTATGAGGATGGTATTGAGATTTTTTATATGTCTTAAAAGGTAAGGTAAGTATTAATGGTAACATAGATGATTGATATTCATGAAGACTGTATAAAATGTGGAGATCAAAGTAATGGTTTATAGACTTGTGATGTGCATATGTTGAGAGTGAAAAAGATAGAGGTGAAGGAAAGAGATCAAAGAGAGTGTGCTCAGTGGATAAATTTATGTATAGAGAAGTTTAAGGATGAGCAAAGAAAATTAGATATATCTAAAAGAGTGTTTAGATGCATTTTTTGTATGAGCAAGTTTGATTGTGTGTGATGAGTTGAAAGAAAGGTGTTATACATTGTGTCTCCAATTAGACTAGTATACAATCAAAATTCTAGAGTTATTTATTTATAAGGTGTTATGTGGTGATCAAAATCTAGAAAAAGTGGGTGCTTGTTCATACTTAGGGGTGGGTACTCCTTGTGAAGTGGGTAATTCACTAAAAGGTCTCATGTTTGTAATCATCTTGTAGGACAAGTAGTCCATGTGTTTATAGGATTGAGAGTGATTTTTATTCCCCAAGAGGGTTTCCCACATGGATCTTGTGTTATGTGTGTGATCTTATATCATCTTGATTATTCATTATTATGAACATCTTATATTCTTTATGAATGTTTCTGATAATTGATTAAGAGTTTAAAAGAATTGAATTTGAAGTTTGAAATATATTGAATCACTAATTAACCCCCCCATATCAGTGATTGTACATCCAATAATTGGTATTAGAGAAGGACCTTAATTATAATTTTAACCACTTGAAGGTGATCTAAGGTACATATATCAAGTCAAAAGATGTAGGGTTTATATACAAATGAAGTATCATTGTTTAATGGGTCAAATTATTCTTTTTACAGTACAAGGATGAGGACATACATTATGTCTCTAGGGTTTGATAGTTGGAAATCTATCATGGATGGATGTGCTATACTAGCTACTCCTCTAACTAGTTTTGCTAACAAGAAGTTGAGTGAGAAAAATTCTAAAGCTATGAATGATATCATTTGTGGTCTATTTGAGGCTGAGTTCGTCAAAGTTATCCATTGTACGTCTACCTAGGAAATTTGGGTTAAATTATAGACTATATATGAAGGAGACTCTAAGGTAAAACTAGCTAAGTTGTAGACCTATTGAAGGCAATTTTAAGGTCTCAAAATGAAGGAAGAAGACACTATAACATCATATATTCTAAGGGTTGATGAGGTAGTAAACATGATTAGAGGTCTTGGAGAGATGACTGATGAAGCTACTATAGTACATAAGGTATGAGGACACTTACACTTAGGTTTGATTCTAAAGTCTCTATTGTATAATAAAGTCATGATCTCACTCAATTGAAGATGGATGAACTGCATGGAATCTTAACTACCTATGAGATGAGAGTTGATAAGGACAGACCTCCTAAGAGGGAAGTAGCCTTCAAGGTGATTAAGGAAGCTAAGAAGAGCAAGTTTAGTCTTGAAGATTTTGATCTTAATGAAGATCAAGTTGAAGCCATGATTACAAAAAAATTAAATGTAATATTAGGTAAGTATGAAGGAAAAATTCCTTTTAAATATTTTTCATATGGTAAAGTTGGTCATTTTTCAGCTAGATGTCTAGGTATAGACAATTCTAAAAATAAAAAAGCTAATAAGGAATCTCATGAGGATGAACACAAAAAATATAAGGGTCTTAGCAAGTATAAAAAGTTATTTAGTAAGAAAAATGGAAAGAAGGAATCATACAAAGGTAATAAGATCCTTTACCATGAAGAAGATATTAACTCATCTATAGAAGAAGTAAACACATTTGATAGTATGATTATTTTTATAATAAGGACATAGAGACATTGTTCATGGCTCTTAGTGATTATGAAGGTGAATGTTATTTAAGTAGATATTTATTTGGTAGAGATAGCTTAGAGAAAGATGATGATAAAGTCACTCTTTAAGATAAATATTTAGATACTGTGGAGGAAATGAATATACTATAAGGAAAAAAAAGGAAACAAGATTCCTTGATCAAATCCTATGAAGAACAAATTGAAATTTTTGAATGAAGGTTGAGTAATGAAGTCAAGGAGAAAGATGAGATCACACAATAGCTTGAAACTTATGTTTGTACTCTTAATGAATAACTAAAGAATAAGGATGGAGAGTGTATCATGTATCAATTAGAGATAGAGTATTTGTAGATAAAACTAAGTCAAGCTATGAGCAAAGATACAACTAACAATTCAGATAATAAGGATGAATTTATGAGTGCTCTTGAAGATCTAAAGATTGAGAAGAAAAATAACAAAGATATGACATCACAAATAAAGGAATATGAAGGATAATTTAGTTTATTTGAAGTAATAATGGATGAAGACACCAAGGAGCATGAAGATATAGTCAAGCATCTCAGTTGTCAATTAGAAATCTTGTCTATAAGCTAGAAAGCTAAAGAAGATGAATATTCAAGGTATGTGATTGAAAATGAGTCTTTAATAGCTAAGTTAGACAAAACATCTTATAAAGTGAAGGCATTTATGAAGTTTGAAAAGAGCTCAAATGATCTTTACAATATTCTGAGTAATCAAAAGCATGTAAGTGATAAAATTGGGCTTGTATACAAAGAAAAACAAAAGCATGTAATTCAAGACAAGATAAAGGATGATATGAATAAGGAAAATCATACTTTGAAGATCAATCATGTATCAAGGAATGAAGTTATTGGTAGAATGAAGACAAATCAGATCAAATAACCAAATGCTATGAGGTATGTAAATTTCAATGGCTATTATTACTCTTGTAATCAATTTGGTCATAGGTTAAAATATTGTAAAATGTCCTCAAGGAATGAATTTTCATGGAATAATGAAGAAGAAAATAGAAATCATGAATGACATCATCACTCAAGATAGTCAATAGGTTCTCAAGGAAAGAATGACATCTTTTGCTACAAGTGTCAATAATTGGGTCATATTGAAAAGTTTTCTAATATCTTAATCAGGGGACCAAATGATTAGGTATATAATCATGAAACATTAATATCACAATGTATAGATTAAAAGGTATGCACAATCTTAGAAACATAATTTTTTTCAATTGTCATGAGAGAGGTCAAATAACAAGGTTTTACAAGAATGATTAGTATTCTACTTTAAAGATTATTAATCCTATCATGAAGAGGAGTTAGAGTGAATGTAGGGATAAATAAGTAAATGAAAAATAGAATCAAATTAGACTATTTACCATGTTAGAATAAGGAACAAGTTTAAGTATCAAGGAACAAGCCTTATCTACCCAAATGGATAACTAAATCAAGCATGATTCTGAGATAAAAGAAAAGAATAAAGTTGAGAACTCATTCAAAGATAATCTAAATATAAGGAAGGACTACAAGTCAAGTAAGAGCATGGAGATATAAGATTCTCCTAAGTCTTGGGATATTTAGTCCCTCTATGATAAGTGGGTGTATCTACCTATGCTTCTTAGGGGGCATCTTTCATGTGTGGAATCAAGTGTGTGTACTCTAGGTGTAGACACCTAAATCTAGCCACCAATGACCTCCAACTAGGCTTTTGACCAATTTCCACCTAAACTGCACAATTTATCCTAAAAACACTAAAATGAATTAAATTATTTGAAATTGATATATTCAAGTGCTAATTTATGCTAGTGTATCACTAAATGGGAAAATGTAATTTATGGGCCAGCTAACGTTGATTAGATCATTTCGAGTCAAAATGCCAATTTTGCACTTAGGTGCTTTGGATTTCTATTTTCTATAAATTATCTTTCATGAGACATGTGCCATTGTTATTTGGTGTTGGTAACATCTTAAATGGGATAACGGATCCAATGCGTCTGACATTGACTTTTAATTCCAATCTAGTTAAATTTTGGACTAATAACAAGACATTTTGACCAATTTGATTCTTTTGTGCACCAAGATGCAAAATTTGCACTAAATTTCACTAATCATGTTTTAGGATAATTAAACCAAATTAGGGCCTTAAGTTAATTTTACATGGAACTTATTGAATAAATATTTATTGGAAATTGATTTCTATTAACTACATCATTAGGTGACATCATCATATGGGGTGGCATCCATAAGCCATAAATACATAAAATATCAATATTATGGGTCTCCCATGCCTCATTAAGACCCTCCATTCATATTAAATACCCCTCTATCCAAAATATTAATGGGGATATTTTTAAAATGAATTTCATATTTTGCTTTATTCATGGCCACACATCTCAATCTTGAGATGGACGGTCATGGTTGATCCTCAAACCATTCCAAATATATATAAATAGGAGGCCTTTCCTATTTAATTTTAAGCTCTCACATGACAAAGTTATTATGCTAAATTGATTCTAAATATTCATGAAAATTAGTGTTATAATGTTTAAATAATGAGCCAAGCTAAGCCAAAGCCACAAGGTGTCAAGGAGAAGAGGAGATAGCCAAACCTCCTTTGATGAAGAATTCTTGATCACAAGCTGAGAAAGACACTACTACAAGCTAATTTAGATCATTCAAGGGAGGTGAAATATTTGTTCTCTTTCATGTTTTAGTCGTGTTTCCATTCTAGTATTGTTAACTAAGCTCAACCAACTAACTAGGCCTAGAGATGTATGTTAGATAGTGTGTTGGTTCTTAAATTTGATTTCATTTTGTCACTAACAAGATACTAACACCTCTTTTGAGTCAAATTCCTAGTTCAAACTAGGTAATGTTCAAAATGCCAATTCAATATGTTTTCTTTAGTCTAATATTATGCAAGGTATGCATTAACTAAGGGGGAACATGTGTGAGATGTTTCAATTTCAAAAATATTGTACAATATGGTTTCAAAACAAAGCACATGAGATAGAGAATAATGTTATGGGGAAATTTTCTAAGATTTGTGAGTAGTATATCATGTCCAAGGATCATAGAAGTCCAAGTTTATATGAGTGCATGTCAAAGGGGGAGAAATTATTCCATATGCTTGAAAGTATTTAAGTATCTTGACCATCTTAATAGTACCTAAATGCATACATGTTGTTAAGGAATGATTGTTGGCATGTTGAGGAAGAGACCCTTTATCATTAATGTCAAAGGGGGAGAAAGATCAGAATGAAGAAGTTCAATTGAAGTCTTTATTGAAATAAAGACATTTTGAGGGTGTTTTGCCATCAATGACAAAGGGGGAAAATTTTAGGCATAGTCATTGATGGTGGGTTGTCATTGATGTCAAAGATAGCATGTGGTTATAGTGTATGAATGAGAAATAAGTTGTGTTTGATATTTTGGTGAGATATGGAACATTTGTAAGTCTATAAAGACAAAGAAGAAGTTTTGAGGCATCTATAAGTATCTTAATGAAGTATTGATATGTCATTTGATCATTTAGAAAGAGTAACATGCATATTATAGCTTAAAATAAGCCATATCATTGCTACACATCATGCATATAAATATGATCCAACAAGTTTGTGCAGTTATTGTAGGTACTCAAAAAATTAATAATGATAAAATGTTTTCATGGTGATGTTGTCTATAGTGCCAAGAAGGTAACCTAAATATTTAGAGTCCTAAAGTGTTTTCTAGCTCAAGATATAAATCATGTAATTTTTTCTAGTAGACTATGATGGGCTAAAGATCATCAAGTTTAATCGAGTTATATTCTAAGGTCAACTAGTTAATATATCTAACAGTGCACGTTAAATTATAGATCTTGATCTAATAGTGCATGTAAAATTCAATATGTCAAAGAATGAATGCTCTAGTTAAATGTGTCACATTCACAAAGATTAGATAGAAAATCAATGATGAGTATATGATCATTCATTCACAACATCAATGGAGTGGGTCAAGTCAAAGTGTTAATGTGTGTAGAAGGAACACATGGCTACCAAGTGGCATAATTATAGAAGCTCATATCAAAGATCAATGGTGAGCATTACAAGATAATGCCTATACTAATCCATGGAGATTGATGGTGCATATTTTATCAATGTTTCTATGATGCATAAGATGAGGTCAACATGTCCAATGTTTAATAGCTTCTTAGTGACCGCTGGAATTAGAATATTCAAATTTGTGAGGGATAACTAGTCTATAACTTTTGAGCTATAACTTTTGATATATGTAGAATTTGATCATGGTGTAAAAGGAAAAGTTTTATAGGATTTCACGATGCATCTAGGTAACCTAGTTATAAGGTATGAATTTTTGTAAGTCAAAGTTATGGAGCTTTAAAGTTGACTATTGTTTCATTCATGGTGCTAAAATGTACAAAATATTGTTTGAGAAAATTGTTCTTTAGAAGAAGAATGTTTTGGTGGGTGTAATGACTTTAATATGTATTATAGATCATATGGATTGGACCCATGTACTTTAAAGTGATATTATGTTCTTAATTTTCTCAATGAATTTCTAAATGAGTGAATAGGTCTTCATGAGACCTATAAGGGTTAATAATTCCTAATTGAAAGGCATAACTACTTAAGTGTGACCCATAGATGTTATGGCCAACTTGTGAGGATAGTATTAAGCTTTGTTATATGTATTAATTTCCATGGAAAGTACTATGGCAAGTACTATGTTCATATGTTGAGATTTAATAAGACAAAGGTGAAGGAAAGAGATCATAGAGAGTGTGCTTAGTGGATGGGTTGAAACACAAAGTAGTTTGAGGATGAGTGAAGAAAAATAAAGATATCTAAAAGGGTGTTTGGATGTATTGATTTTATGAGTAAGTATGAGTGTGTGTGATGAGTTGAAATAAAGGTGTTATACATTGTGTTTCTAATTAGATTGGTTTGAAATCAGAATTCTAGAGTTATTGATTTATAAGGTGTTGTGTGGGTTCTTAACATCTAGAATAAGTGGGTGCTTGTTCATACTTAGGTGTGGGTGCTCTTTGTGAAGTGGGTACTTCACTAAAATGTCTCATGTTTGTAATCATATTATAGGACAAGTAGTCCATGTGTTTATAGGCTTGAGAGTTGGTTTTAATCCCCAAGAGGGTTTCCCACATAGATCTTATGTTATGTGTGCAATCTTGCATCACATTTATTATTAATTATTATGAACATCTTGTATTCTTTATGAATTATTATGATCATTGATTAAGAGTTTCAAATAAATGCATTTAAATTTTGAAATATCTTGAATCATTGATTCACCACACCCCTCAGTTATTATACCTCTAACATTATATTCCACTGAGATTTGAGTTATTATTTATAATAAGACTCTCATGTAAACTACTAGTACCTTTTATATTAATTATATGGTTGACTAAAAAATATGTTATATGATAAATTTTACCTCATTATTATTGTTGAAGATGTGTAAGATCATGGAGAGACTTATTCATGGATGGAATGTTATGTAAGAGATAACCCTTGAATAATGAGTGAGAAAACTTTAGATCATATGAACATTCTTATTGGGTTGAACATAGAAGAATTGAACATGAAGCATTTGTTTTAAGATCATGATATACCAACTTGTTACAAGAGCTTGTATTTTGATTCCCTATATAGAATTGTGGATTTCATTTGGAGGGATACATATGGATTCTCCCACTCATAAAAAGATACTAAAGATGACATAAGGAAAATTATTATTGAACCAATACCTCTCTAGATTGGGATAGAGAAAAATAAGTTTATTACATATGTTTTTCTCTCAAAATTTTATTTTGTGAACACACAACAAAAATGTGTTTAGAAGATATAGATCATAAGACAACACATTTATATGATAATTTATGTATATCTATTTCAAAATATCTCAATAATAATAATAATTTTGTTACATATGCTTCAAAATTATATGGTCTATTTTCAATAATTAAAAAAATTATTAATAATATTTTCATTGGATATCATAGTGATGTACATAGATATATACATAATATCCAATGATTTAAAATACAAGTCATATTGAATGGTATTAATTTTATACTCTCATTATGTTATTTACATGATAATATAGCATTTAAATGAATATTTTTTAATTTGTTAATTAGAAATCCATTTACATATCTATTAATTAAAAAAATTGATTAAATTAAATTAGTGGTTTAAAATAAAGAGGTGATTAAATTAAATAAATGGTTTGAAATAGAAAGGTGGTAAGTTGGTATTGACTACTCATAATGTTATAATCTCAAAAAACTTGAAACAAGCTAAAATATAGCATTAACCAAAAACTATCAAACACACCAAAAGTAAAATAATTTTGATCATCCATTAGAAAAATGAGAGTCCTATGAAAAGGAATCCACCAATTATAGATCCAATGCCACCTAACCATCATTCCTATCTTATTTCCCAATGATAAGAGGAGCTAAAAATAATAATAGAAGTAGAGGAAGAACATACACACCAACACCCACCAATGTTGATAGAGAATAAGTCCATCAATAAAGTCTAACAATATTTTTTTCACAATAATTAGACTCCATTCACCCCAAAAATAGTGGGGAGGGATTGAAAGTGTCAAAATAGAAAGATTTGATGTTTTAACTAACAAAATATATGGATCATACCAAATCTAACTCTCATTTCCTAATGATACATAACTACTCTCTAAGGAAAAGAGTGAGATAAAATATTATAAATATAATATAAACTAAAATAGCCAACGTACTCAGTTATTGTGTTATTCTACCTTACTCAAAGAAAATAACAACACAAAACTATCACAATCTTGATTCAACATATACAAGCACAATTAATGTTTAACATCCAACAATTAACATAAATAACACTAAAATTATATTAATAGATCACACCATTGAAATGAATAACACATGAAGAGTAGTGAAATAACCACAACACCTTAATTAAATGTTTTAAATGATACGCAATTGTATATTAATTGAATTGCACATGAAGAGTAGTGAAATAACCACAATACTTTAATTTAATATATCAAATGATACACAATTCATATTAATTAAAATGAGTTTAAATACATGAAATTAAAATTACAATGGTTGAGGTTATTATTCTCATAGAAATATATAAAAGAGATGAATTTAAAATTCTAAAAAAGAAAATCCTTAAGATAGAGCATAAATATGAAATATAAACAAAAATAAATCAAAGTGGTAGATTATAGATAGGGCTTAGACACCTTCACAATGTTTCTTGTCATAAAAACAAATTATATTTACCAAGTAAAATCTATTATGGCATGCCAAATTATTGTTAACTAACACTTCATATTCAGTTTTGTATAATGGTGCTTACCCCAATGCTCATATGTGTTTTATCTATTTTAGATGGGGGTTACAAATATATACTATGAGTATATCATATATAAGTCCATTATAAATTTAATTTCAACCAATTGTGTGTTACCATGTGTATATTTTAACTAATAATGGGCATTGCTTTATTGTTTGTAAAGTTTCCTATTTTATTTTATTCTTGGGGAATAACTGGCACTATGATTTGAGTATATAAACACACTCTAATTTGTTTGATTTATATTTGAAGGTTGAGGCCACTATAAAAATTAAAAAATAAATGTTCAAAGTTGTTAACTTGTAATAATATTCAATCACAAAATTGTATACTTAATAGAATTGAGTATGGTATAATGATGTTAGTTAGGTTTTATGTTGTAATTGTGTTCACTCATTAATTTATATTTTTAGTAAAATTTAAAATGGTATAATAATGTTATCCAAGTTTTTTTTAATGTAAGAATTTCTAAGTGATGGTAAAATCGACATCAAATTTAAAGTTAGAATTAAAAGTGAACACACTCACTACTTTACATCTCACTACCACCACCTAGATACCATTATAGAATGTCTCTCATTATAGTAAGAATTATTTTAAGTATTACATCTAGTGGTAATAATAAAATTTATAAGTTTCTTCTACATTTTTAAATATGGTAAATAAATTAGGAAATTATAGTGAATACAATTAATGAAACAATAAATAAGGAAGAAGAGAAACTAATGAAGATCAAGGAGTAGAAGTTAGTGGCTTGTTTATGTTTTACCACTTTGCCTATGTTTGGATTTTATTTTTAGATACATTTACTAAGTTATTTAAATCTTAATATTCCCTTTGTATGATAAGTTTGTAACCTTATCCCAAACATTATGAATATGGACTTACATCATATCCAAGGGATTTAATACCTTGAATACAAACTCATATTTCTTTCTATCTTCCATTAGTTGGAGAAAATATCCTTTTGGAAAAAACATATTATTAGATCAATAAGGGAAAATAATTCATTATTTAATTAGGATCTTTATGTGGCCATGAATGGAACTTATCATTTAAACCAATACACCTAATTTTATATGGAATTATTATTTTACTTATTTCTTATTGGTTTTTGGGTGACATCAAATCTATTTTGAATAATTGTTGTAGTTAATTTATTGGAAGACATGGAAAAAAATTGGTGGCTATTTGTGATGCATAGGGATTCATAAATTTTGTCTTAATTTCATGAAAACAAGAAACAAAATCCTTCACCTCTTACACTTACCTCTGGCAATCCTTCTGGTTCTACAAATTACTTGCCTTGTCTTGATTTGTGCTTGATTATTAGCTTCCAAAGTTCTGTATTTCCTTCAATATCTTTATATTATTTGTATTTAAACACAATTTTCAAAATCTATTAGTGTTAAACCTCCTTCCACACAATCTCTCTTTGTCATTCCTTAATACTTGGCATAATAATATTGGATTAAGCATGTTTACCATCAAATTTACATTTATTGGTAGTATGAAATTCCATTTACATAATTTCATGCTCATTAATATCTCCTAAGACCACTCACTCCACTTTTAAACTCCACAACCCTCCTTACCTTTCTTACACAACTTCTGCTTATTTCCCACACAGACTTTGTAGCCTTTTTAAGGGTTTATGGTGTTGCATAGATAGGTACCTTTGCAAATTAGAAAACTAAACCTTATTTTGAATACCCTCTATATTATTTAAATGTTTCAAAAAATTTATTGACATATCTCATCCATTTCACTACCTTTTAAGGTCCCTTTTGCTCTCTAACTAGGGTTATTAGCTCTCACCACACTTAGTTCAAACACAAACTTCTAAATACCATACATAGAAGTATAAAACAACTAATAAAAACAATAAATATTTTAAAGGACATAAAAAACAAAAATTTCACAAATTTTAAATTATTTTTACATTTTCAAGCTCTTAAAACCTCATGTTAGAGGTTAAAACCCTATCTTAGGGTTGTGTGCATGTTCTATAACCTAAGAAGGGTTATTTGAAAATTTTGAGATTTAAAAAAAATTAAAAATTATTATAGTCAATAGATGTGTGTAATAAAATATAAATGCCTATTAAAACTACTATTTTCTTCATTAGGGGTCTTTGTTCATGTTTGCTCACAAATCTTTACTGGACTCTATCTAAAAACACAATTATCTATCATCTGGGTACCTTACCTTACAACCTCATCATACACTCAAAAAATTGAATCATTTCAATAATGGTGTATGGATTTAAAAATATGTTTACATACAAGATCATTTGAGTTTCAACTTGTTTTACTCACTCAACCTTCTATATACAAAAATTCTGCTCAGTTCTCCTTAATTCTTCAAGTAACATAGGAACTGTGTCCAATCTTCTTTAAAAAATATGACAAAAACTACAAATAACAAGGTTTAATGGTTCTTAAAAGAGTTTTTTTATCTTATTATCATCTAATTAGACCTTAAAATGGATATCCATAGTATCTTGTCTTCTTGAAATACAATTCTCAATCTCTTCAAACATAGAATACAATCTTCACAAGGTACACAACTTGAATGGCTTTTTTCTTCCACAATTATAAATAAAATTGTATGATATATTAATACATACATTAATAAAATTAAATAAAATTTCCTCTACATCAATAATGATAAATATGTCTTCATAATTTTATTTTTTACACGCTCTATTTGCATAATCAATCTCATTACTTACACAGTGAACACAAGGCCTGTCAAACAAGTTTCTCTTTAAATAAAAGGAATTGTATTTTTCTTTTATTGGGTTTTTTTAAAAAATTTACACTTCTAATTGAACCCTATTTATGACTCTAGACTTTACTATCTTGAGTGAAAAAATAATTGTTACACAAACACCTATCTATTTCAAAGACTCAAAATACCATAACTACCTTAACTTCCTCTTGTACGTTGAGGAAAGGAAAAACTAATTAACCTACTCATCACATGAATCATCATGTGATTCATATGGGTTTTAAGCCAATCTTAATCATTTATTATCACCTAATCACCTAACAACAAAATTGAGACCTCTTGAAACTAGATTGAGATTTCCTAAACCACACATTGTAATTTAAAAATTTAAATTATGGGTTTTCGCAAGAAAATGCCAATACCACACAAATTAAAAATTTATGACACTTTAATACCCTAAAATAATTCTTACATACCTAAGATGATCTAAAAAACCTAATAAAGACTCCAAAACATGACATTTGACCACTATGTACAAGTGGTAGGTGATGCTCTTGCATCAATAGGTCAAGGCTTCCAAAGTATTAGAACCAATATCTTTCAATGAATTTTATACCCCAAAATTAAATTTTTGGATTTGGGATACAACAAAATCAATAATTTTAAGGTCCTCCTAAAATCTAGATATGATCTAGGTGATATTTTCCAATATGATCTCTATACCCCCTTTGATCATATCTAATTAGATAACTTTTACGTATAGTAATTTTATTTTATTATTAGCCTCTTGATAATACTTGTGTAGGATATCATTGATTTAGTGAAAAAAGCTAAAGTTTCAAGTATTTATTCCTATATGTTAAATTTTTAGATTCTCTTTTGTTTCTTCTAACTTCTACTTATTTTTCATTTTATTTTTGTATAGCTCGAGATAATTATGAGTGACCATTATATACCTTGATCTTGTTAAATTATTTGAATACTTGTGCAATTTTTTATAGTTTAATATGATTTTTATATTAAATTATAAATATTAATAAGTACTAATTGGTACACACTTATCCATCTTTTATTATTACAAAAAATTACCAACAAAGAAATTAACTTAATTAATTTTAGATATCAAAAAGAAAGGTATTTATTTAAATAAAACTTATTCTAAAATTAATTTATTATCCAAGATTGACTCTAACATCCTTATAATCTATAAATGATCATAAAAGACTAGTGGGCATGTTAATTTTTTTAGATGAGAGTTACTATTGTGATACTAACAAATTTTAGAGGTTTTTAATACAAAAAGATAGTAATGCTACCTAGTTAAATCCATGTGTTATATTTTTTGGCTTTATTTTTATTTAGTATTGTTTATCTATTACATGCATGTTTGTATTTTTCTTAAGGTGTTTCACCTATCTTGGAATCTACCTATGAATTTAATATATCTTGGAGTTGGGACTTATCCCTAAGTTATTCTTGATTGAAGCATATGGAGACAAAAAAAATGTGTTGTAATTAGTTGGTGTCAATTTATTTTATTGATTAAAACTGGTGGGGATAAATTTTACAGTATGAAATCATTGAGTTATATGATCATAATGATTAATTATTATATGACTAGTAGGTTAGCATAAAATTTTAGTATCCATATTAATATAGAACTACTAGAACATGGCTAAACCTATTTGAAATAATGCATGAGATTCATGGGATAACCCATGAAATTTCATGTGGGGATTATTAATATTATATATATATATATATAATTATAGATGAGATAATGGAGTTACAAAGAGAACGATATTGGAAAATTGAGAGGTAAAATAGGAAGGGGGAATACCTACAGAGAGTAGACTAAGGAGATATAGTTTAGGGGATGGTTGAGTATAAGTCATGACCATGGTGGGGAAAAAATTATAGTGATCTTAAGGATAGAAAGAGTTGAATTGGATGTAGAAAAAATTGTGAATTAATGGATCCAATATTATTAGAAGGGTTCAAACCACTTATTCACAAAGAGATAAAGATGTAAAATTGAAAAGGAGTTGCACTAGAATGTACATGGAGTGTGATTGATAAAATACTAGATAGAGTGATATAATATTCATAATTATATAGATGAAAATATATGAAAGGAAAATAGAAACAAAAAATTAATAATTTATAAAGCATGGTTCAATTTAACTAGACACAATGGAAGCAATATTATGCACAAAATTAAAAGTCATTATAGTGCAACCTTAAAATGGTGGAGATTTTTAAATTTTAAGTAGTAGTGGTACTTGTATACATATCATATTTTCTTATATACACTATTATATTCAAAGTGTTTTTGGCATATTAATCTTCCTACACATGTCTATTCATAAATACATTAGGATCAGTGTGGGCCAACCCATAGCAATATATGAGAGATGTGTCATGCATAATTATTCCTACTACCACCTTCATATGGAAAAAACATTTAGTGTATTTATCTTCCTATATTCCCATTCCACTCATTATACCCTTTTTTCCATTTTTACATCACATCCAATTTCATCGACCATGTAGATGATGTCTACTAGCAACCCATGTTTTGTAGAGATTAACAACCAGGTAGATGACATTTTTTTCTTCATAATTATTTGTATCCCATCAATAAGTGGATTATGGTGACTAAAAATAAGTTTTTTATTTTAGATTTTTTTATCTATATTTATAGGTTTCCCTTATTTCATCTTTAAAAAAATACATGAACAATTATATGTACTTTCACTTGAAATCTCACTTTAGGAAGATGAAGAGGATATATGTTTAATAGGAGCATACCATAAGGAATATAAGTTCACATAAATGACTATAAGATATGAAGAAGAGGAGCCACACCTAAGATATTTATTAAATATTTATAGATCCCAAATTTAGTTTGATTATGTTTTTATCTATCCATCTTAACCTAAATTTTAAAAAATCTCAGAAACTACTACGAGCCAATGGGAGATTAATGTGTTAAACATTCAACCAAAGGTGTATATTTATAACCCAAATATCTCTTTCATTTTAATTTTGGTAAATAATTTAGACATTTTTTTAGGTCTCATGTATCAAATATTATTGTTTATCACTTGCTTGTTACCTTATTTTTATTTTTGACATTATTGTTCCTCATATGTCTTTTTTACCACCTAGTGGCATCTTTAACTTTTCATAGATATTTATTACTACCTAATTTCATTTTAATATTTATAGCTCATGTAACTTTAGTTTACATAGCTCTTTCTTACCATCTAATGGAACTTTGATCTATTAAGGTTCATCCTCTCTATTTAAAATATTATGTGTATATCCCACTTATTGACCATTTACAACTCCATATGCACATGACCCTAGTCTATAGCTTCAAATTAATTTATGGACCGAAATATTGTATATATTGTATCTAGAATGGTCTTCTATGTTTTATCTATTTAGAGGATACTTGTAATCGATACCTAATTTAATCCTGCATATATTCTAGTTACCCTAACATCAATATTAAACCACCATTGGTTTTATTACTTTTACATTTTTATTTATTTTAGATTCTAATCTTAATTTATCCATTTTACTATTGAGTTATCAAAAGTTTATTGCTTCAAAAATAACCATCTCTCTTTAAAACCATAAATTTCATTCTCCTATTCCTAAAATGGAAAATCTTCATCATATCCCAGCATATGCCACACTAATGGCATCCATTTACATAAGCACAAAACAACAATAATTACAACATGGCTTCCTCCAATACCAAAATTTCTCCTCCTAAGGTTGAAACTAGATGGTAAAAAAATAATTTAAAACCTTTTCAACCCCTTAATGATAGTGACCATGTGGAATAAAAAGAGGAATATCCAAAATGTAAATTTTTTGAAACAACATCAATGAACATATGGTAAAAAACCTTTAGGAGATCCAAGATCTAATGATTCTTCTTCTTAATAATTATTTGTATGCCATCAATAAGTTCCTGATGGTGAGTAAATATGAGTTTTGGATTTTAGAATTTTTGTCTATATAAATATAGGGTTCCCTTTTGTCATTTTTCATAAAATATGTGAATAATTATATTTAATTTCACTTGGAATCCCATTTTAAGAAGGTTAATAAGGTTTAGGGTTAATAGGATCATACTGCAAAGAATACAAGTTAGCAAAAATGACCATAATATATCAAGAATGGGAGCTGAGCATAAGAGATTTACCACGTATTTAGAGATCCAAAATTTAGTTTAATTAGGTTTTTTAATATCCATCCTTCACTTAAAATAATCTCATAAAATGTTATTAGCTAATGGTAATATGTGTGTTGACAAGTAAACCAAAGTATGTATTTATAAGCAAATCTCTCCTTTTTGTACTTTGGTCAGTAATTTAGATTTTTTTGTCTCATGTATCAAGTGGTATATTTAGGACATTCTTATTACTTTATTTTCATTTTTACGTTATTGTTCCTCATATCTTGTTTTACCACCTATTTTCATCCTAACTTTTTCATAGATATTTCTTACTAACTAATGTCATTTTAATATATATATATATATATATATATATATATATTGTACCTTTAGTTTAAATAACTCCTACTTACCATGTAATGAAAAATTTGATCTATTAAGGTGCATCACATCTATTTCAAATATTGTGTGTGCGTATCCCACTTATTAACCCTTTATAACTTAATTTCCACATGAACCTAGTATATAGCCTCGAATTACATTCTTTACTGACATATTATACATGTTAGATCTATAATGGTCTTATATATTTTACCCATTTATATGATACTTGTATGTGATACCTATTTGAATCTTACATATATTCTAGTTAGCCTAACATGAATCTTAAACCACCACTGGTTTTATTACTTTTACATTTTTATTTATTTTAGATTCTAATCTTAATTTATCCCTTTTACTATTGAGTTATCAAAAGTTTATTGCTTTAAAAATAACCATCTCTCTTTAAAACCATAAATTTCATTCTCCTATTCCTAAAATGGAAAATCTTCATCATATCCCAGCATATGCCACACTAATGGCATCCATTTACATAAGCACAAAATAACAATAATTACAACATGGCTTCCTCCAATACCAAAATTTCTCCTCCTAAGGTTGACACTAGATGGTAAAAAAATAATTTCAAACCTTTTCAAGCCCTTAATGATAGTGACCATGTGGAATAAAAAGAGGAATATCCAAAATGTAAAAATTTTGAAACAACATTAATGAACATATGGGAAAAATCCTTTAGGAGATCCAAGATCTAATGATTCTTCTTCTTAATAATTATTTGCATGCCATCAATAAGTTCCTGATGGTGAGTAAATATGAGTTTTGGATTTTAGAATTTTTGTTTATATAAATATAAGGTTCCCTTTTGTCATTTTTCATAAAAGATGTGAATAATTATATCTAATTTCACTTGCAATCCCATTTTAAGAAGGTTAAAGGTTTAGGGTTAATAGGAGCATACTGCAAAGAATACAAGTTAGCAAAAATGACCATAATATATCAAGAATGGGAGCTGAGCATAAGAGATTTACCAAGTATTTAGAGATCCAAAATTTAGTTTAATTAGGTTTTTTCATATCCATCCTTCACTTAAAATAATCTCATAAAATGTTATTAGCTAATGGTAATAAGTGTGTTGACAAGTAAACCAAAGTGTGTATTTATAACCAAATCTCTCCTTTTTGTACTTTGGTCAGTAATTTAGATTTTTTTGTCTCATGTATCAAGTGGTATATTTAGCACATTCTTATTACTTTATTTTCATTTTTACGTTATTGTTCCTCATATCTTGTTTTACCACCTATTTTCATCTTGACATTTTCATAGATATTTCTTACTAACTAATGTCATTTTAATATATATATATATATATATATATATATATATATATATATATATATATATATATATATATATATATTGTACCTTTAGTTTAAATAACTCTTACTTACCATGTAATGAAAAATTTGATCTATTAAGGTACATCACCTCTATTTCAAATATTGTGTGTGCATATCCCACTTATTAACCCTTTAGAACTTAATTTCCACATGAACCTAGTATATAGCCTCGAATTACATTCTTTACTGACATATTATACATGTTAGATCTATAATGGTCTTATATATTTTACCCATTTATATGATACTTGTATGTGATACCTATTTAAATCTTACATATATTCTAGTTAGCCTAACATGAATCTTAAACCACCACTAGTTTTATTATTTTTACATTTTTATTTATTTTAGATTCTAAGCTTAATGTTTCACTTTTACTATAGATATATCAAAAGTTTATTTATTCAAATATCTCTCTCTCTAAAACCCTAAATTTCATTATCCTATTCCTAAAATGGAAAATATTCATCCTACCCAAGCATAGTCCACACTAATGGTATCCATTAATGCAAGTACAAAATAACACTAATTACAACATGGCTTTTGCTAATACCAAAAAAATATTCCTCTTCCTAAGGTCAACATTAGATACCAAACAAATAAAAAACATTTTCAACCCCTTAAGGATAGTGGCCATGAGGTAAAAAAGATGAATATGTTCAAGTTACATCTAAAATGTAAAAATCTCAAAATAACACCCATAAACATAAGGAAAAAGTGTTAATGATATCTAAGCTCTAATTATTCCTCATCTTCATATCCCTCCTACTACGTCATTTTTATTCTAAATCATGCTTGCAAGCCATAACATGTATTTAAATATTATCTCTTTAATCAAAATTTTCTAGAATATAACAACCATGATGGGTGTTAAAACTAACACTTTGGATACTTAATAATCAAACTTAAATATCCATGCAATTATTAGACTTAATGGTTCATAGGACAACTTTGAGCATCAACCAATTCATAAAAATGAAAACACAACTTATGCAAATACCCAATATTACTCAACTAATTTTATAAGGTTTACCTAATCATTTCATCCTCATTCCCCACTAAAGGATACATATCAGAGCTTAATATTGTCACCTTTTGTCCACAAAATTTTCAATCAAATCCTTAAAAAATGAGTTCTTACCATCTTATATTGTATCCATGGACACTGGTGGAATAAATCCAAAAATATCCTATATTCGGTACATTATCCTGATGTTACACCTCAAATCCTTTGTAAATATATACAAATAGTTTTTCAATTATGACACCCATGTGTCTATAAAATACATAATTTTTGATGTTCTAAAATGGTGTAATAAGCTTAATCCATCCTATATAGTCAAATTGCAAGATTTCATGAATGATCTAGTTTAATGAATTTAATATCATGACTTATATAAAGATAATTTGGGTACTTTTGTCAATCTTAAATATATATATCATGATTTAACACATGAATTCATCAAATGCTAGAAAAAAGTAGCACATATAATTGATTAGAATATAGTGATGAAAGCCTCTTCAATCTATTTATCACTACAATAAAACCTAGATTATAATATAAATTTTATTAATTCTCAAGCCTTATTTTTTATTTTTTGAGGAAGGATTTGGTCAAATTAAAAGGTAGGATCATCTCACAAGAAAATTTAATATTTGTCAACCTCCAAAACAAGAATCTATATTGTTAATCTAACATAAAAATTTGTATGCCATTGAATATAGTGTATCCAATACTTATGACCATAGATTTTATTTTAAAATAAAAAATCATACGAAATCATGCATGATACATCTCTAAACATAACTACTTAAAAACATCTTACATGAAATCCATGTTAACTACATCTTAGATTATAAATATGCAATCATCAAGCTATAAGTTAAAAAGAGCATATAAAAATATTGCATGAGGCATATCCTCAAGAGATAGATCCTTTAAAGCTAACCCCTCAATGGTACAAAATTAAAATATTATGTTATTTCCTTGATAGTTAGGGCCATTTTCACAGAGCAGTCACTTTGTTAGGAACCTATCTTATTTTATTCTCCTTAATAATGACTTCTATCATGATGAAATAATCTATGGAATATTCCATGAATTCCTTGTATTAATTTTATTCTTTTAACTTAATTGAATGAGATATATCCCATCCAAATTAATGTATAAAGTATTTTTATGATAAAATAGGGTTTTTTTATTTGAGGCATAGCTAATGAGTCACCTATAGCACAATAATATGAATTATTATTCAGAGTGCTACATATATAAAAAACCAATACAACGTCAAGTGAAAACATATATATTTCAATTACTTATTAATAAATACACTAATATAGTCTTAATTCAATATCTTGTATTTTTTCTAGATAAAACACCTAATAATGTTTCAAATATACAATCCAAATAAAATGTTTATTTTCAAAAATATAAAAAACTATTTTTTGTCACTTGAACTTGCACCTAATGAGGAAATGGGACAAGATTTTCCTCATTCAAGTGAAACAATAGAACCACCTTAGGGTTGTGGGTAACCCTATTAAGAGGTGGATCTCTAGATTAGGGGATAACTCCCCTTGATGTATCAATGAGCTCAAACCCTACTACTAAACTTGGGGATGAAAAGGGATAGATAATGAATAAAAGTAAACCTACTCTATGGGGGTGATACACCAAATATTTTTTTCTCTACTCATACATTTTATATACACTCAGAACCAAGAACAAGTTACATATACACTTCACTCAATCAACTCTCTCTATCAAACTAGTGATTCAACATGGGGTCTATAGGTTAGGAAGACTTAGGAAATATGCATTTTAATAAACTCTATTAGATGATATATTCACTATACCTAAAGCCTCACTTGAAACTTCTTGTTGACCTGCAAGAAAAAGATCATAACACACTATGTACTAGTAAAAGTACATGTGAAGGCAAAAATAGACATCACACTTGCACAAGACTAAACACTGTCATGTAAAATTAGTGAATACTTAGAATGAGGTAAATTAATTGTATTTACTGATTCAAGGAAAAATTTTGGCATGGATTCACCATACCCAATAGAGAGATATAAATAATGGCCAAGAAGGCCCAATTTATAGAACTTAAAAGGAGAGAGAGAGAGAGAGAGGAGAAGTTGAAGAGGCACAAGGGCATGTGTCACCAAGTGAATATAATTTCAAAATTAATGAGAGATAATTATGGGGTAATCCATTTCATTTTATGATCTCCAAATGTCATCTTCAATCATCCAAGACCTACAAATGGTCAGAAAACTCCTTTTCTATGCTTAGAAAACTACCCCTGATAATTGGCCTTCTAAAACTACCCAAACTCTATACCTGATAAAATTTGATGATTAATATAAGTATTATTGGTTAATAATAAACCCTAAAAATCATTGGGGATGATCCTAATGCTTCCTATCATTTTGGCCGTGCATGATCACACTTGGCAGTCTCAAAATAACCCTTTTCCCTTCACCTTTCACACTTGGCATCTAAAAAATATTCATCTCTAAAATATGATCCATAAAAGAGGATAAATGACGTTTTTAATTAGTTTAAATGGCATAAATTACAATAAAATGGCCTTAAAAGGTTCTCTAAATGAAGATTTTCCATTTTCTCTAAGTCCTCACTAGTTGGCTTACTGGATTGTCTAAAAAAAATGAGTTGGTAATCACACCTATAATCTTAAAAAAATTATATAATTAAGATATATAGTTATAAAAATTCCTAATATTCTCTCCAAAATTATTTCATCTGTTAGAAGTTCACCATGCCTACACAACACAAAAAATGGTCAAAATAAGCCATATCTTCCTCTTTTCCGTATAATTACATACAAACCAAGCCATGGATGTGATATTTTTTTAGTTGGAAACACCTTATATAAATAAATTAGGTTTAAATTCCTCCATATAGTGGCACTTTTAGGCTCATTTTCACCTCTAGGTCTCAAATAGGGTTTAAAGGGGGTTTTAGAGTGACCAACCTTCTTAACCTTTGTTCATAAAGGTCTGACATTGAAATTCTCTCAAAATTGTAATTATGTATTATTAAATACCCCATAAAAATTAATTTAATATATCAAATTCCCATTCAAAGTCTCATTAAATATACGAGCATTCCAATATGACCATTCGTGCCATTTAGTGCATTTTATGAGGTTTTAGGAGCCTCAAAACCAAGAATTAGCCTTATGATGAATTTATTTGAAAAAATGGATCAAAAAATGAAAACTTACCCTTATTTGGCCTTAGGTCTAGACCTTGCCAATAGGCATGCTTGCCATTTGAGACCCAACCTGACACTCTAATGGATTCCTTTGAATCCTAATGTATCAAAAAAATCTTATGTACCCAATAAAATATTTTAAAATAAATTTTAATTTGTTTAAAAGGCCGAAATTTCAAATGACCCTTAGTTTGGCTTTTAGGCCTAAGGGTTCCCACTAGATATGCATGCAGACCTCTTAGGTTGGAAAAACTTGTATACTTATAGTCCTTTTAGTAAGTTTTAATAGGTTAATTTATGTCCAATACATCTTATCCAATCATAAATTTTTCCTTTCTATCCTTATGGTTCAACATTTCATCATTTTTCTCAAAATTGACACCTCCATGCACTCCAAAACTACCCCTGATCTATGACAAAATAGTGAGTGTTTTCCCTATTATCTCATAAAATATGATTATTTTATAATTTTATATATGTCATATTTTTAATTTGTACCAAAAATTATCTATAAACTCCTCCATTTGGTCTTCCAACTCTCCAAGTTTGCAAGGTAGACTTTTGTGAAAGAATAGTTTGAGGTGGGTAGGGTATAAGATGCACTTGGAGAGAAAAAGAATGATTTTATCTTGTTTTTGATATTTTATTGGATTTAAGTACATATAATTATGTTTTAAAATCATTATATAGTTCGCTTTACCCTTTAAACACCTCTTATGCTTTGGAGAACATGAAAGTAGGCCTAAAACTACCTACAAAGGAAATCACTGCCTTGTGTTTGTTGTAGGTTATCATGAGCTTGTTTTAGCTTTAAATACACCATAAAAATATATTAAAAAAAAATTCAAATTCAAATATATGTTTCCATATTATGATATTTCTTAGCTAAGCCATCATTTTTTGTACTAATCCACCCCTTGTTTCCCAAGACTAGGCCTATTTCTCATTTGGACTGAGACAGTCCCTTTAGAACCTACTTGTAGGTTAGATTAAAGCCTTTTTATATATATTTTGACCTACTCTCATTTATATTTTATGTCACCTTTCATATTAATACCATCTATCTACCTATAAACTCATTAAACTACATCAACTTCATGCTTTGGTCCTTGGATTAACACTCTTTTGCCTTGACTAAGACAAACCTTGTCTACCCCTATTTGTTGACTTTTTTGAAAGATAGAGGCCTTTTTCAAGTAAATTTAGGTGTCCAATTACTTATTTTATGTCACCTTACACTCATATCATATTCATATCCTTTTTATAACTCCAACCAAGATCTAATGCCACAAATCCAACTCACTGCCCATGACCTTTGACTAATTGTGTCTTGAGTTGTAGGGTTGACTATAGGTCAACTGGAGTTATCTTTAGGATCATGTGAATGGAAAGAAACAACTAAATTATAATATTAGTTAGACACAATCATATTAACCCCTCTAAACCTTCACTTGGTTTCTATTCAGTACCTTGTTTGAAACAATTTCTTACCAAGCCTGTTAACTGTTGGTGTTCCTAGTCCTATATAGACAGGGAGTTTGTATTGGGGTGTTCAAACATCAAAATCGCCATTTTATTTCTCATAAGTAGCTCAATAATGTTCTTTGAACTATTTTGGATGGTTAAAACTTGATTTCATAGCCTAGGTCTTCCATATGGGGTGCAAAACCAACTTTTCCATTCATTCCTATAAACATCACTATTTGAAATCAGTGATTTTTTGTCATTCTTTAGGCCTTCAAAAACCATCTTCCACTCCTCCTTTTTCTCTCAAACTTGGAATGATTTTAGTATGTAGATATTTATGCAAGATTAACCAAATTAGGATGTTTGAATATAATTATATCATGAAATTATGTTATCTCAAAAAGGCCCTAGGATCATTGTTTGACCATTTTAGGGACTGTGAGCACAAAATGCATAGTCACTTTTTTGAAGGGGAATCCTTGCCTTGGCATAGGATCTTAAGTTACATAATATGAATATAATGTACTTTTTAATGTTTTAGGAACTCAAATATGAAAATCATCATGTTTTTACCATAAACACCTTCGTACAATCCTCTTTGAATTCTTATAGCAGCTGATTGCAAGTGCATTTTGGAAACAAGGTAGTGAGCAAGGAAACATTGGATAATTAGATTGGAAGGAGTATGAAACTTTATTATTATCAAGAAATTTTGGTGAAATAACCTTTTCAAACATGATTCCAAGCACATCAACCACCTTCAGATCCTCTTCCTCATTGAGAAAACTCAGGTTTTGCATACATGGTTGTCAACTTGGAAAACAAGCACCATTTGAACTCTCCTTTAAGTGGAATTTAAATATAAGTGTTTTATGGTTGAAATTTCATGGATAATATCTAGTTCACACTTGAAAACACCTCATAAAAATCACACATCTCCATATAACTCTAAAAACAAGAAACATATACAAACATACACCCCTCTTGAATGCAATCCCATAAAAAGTTGCCTATAGTGTAAACAATCATTCATAAAGGAGGAGCCACCACATTTCAAGTTATTTAAATGGATTTTAATTTCACTCATATTGATATCTATTTGTAGAAGCATTTCCTTCAACTCCACCTATAGCTTCCATAGTGAGTGTTTGAACTTGCCCTTCCTTGGATTGCCAATGGAGAAAGAAGAGAAATGAGTTTTAGATGAAATTTTTTGTGAAATAAATCAAAAATAAACATGGATATGACCTTTGGGGATGTGAAGAGTCACTCCACGACATTTTTTGTTTCATGGGAGCTTGAGAAGTCCATACAAGTGTTGAAAAGGCCTATTTTTTAGGGAAAATTACTTATTACCTAATGAACCTATCATATAACTATCCATTAACATGATATTGACGTGAAACACATTGAAACTGACCTTGGTGTCAAATTTTATGGCATAAAAGTAACTACAAGTCATTTAATAGGACAGAAGGTGGCCAAAAGGCCCCTTTTTCACATGAGACTCGATAAATGACTAGTTTATGACTTGTGATCACATTGAAACATGATAAATTATATATTATGACAAATTAGACACAAATTAACTTTTGAATAATTTTGACCAAAGTTTGACCATAGTTGACCATGGTTGACTAGGCCAATTCAAGGGGAATAAACTTAGACAAAGACTAGGACAAGGCCAAGTAAGATGTATAAGAAAATATGGGACCCCATAAGATATGTATAAAAATTCTTGAAAAGTTTAAAATAATATGGTTTGACCTCATTTGAATAAAATTCAAATTTGGTCAACAATTTAGCAACTCATAGGGGTAACTTTCTTGCCTATGTTAAGGACTAATAGCCTTATCTTATCCATTGGACAAGGGAGTCAGGATACACTTTGAAAAAATTAGGAGAAAACCTTGGAGAGACCAAAAATACAAAAACATGAATGAAAAAAAAAGACCCAACAACAAATAAGATAAGGACACACTTGTGCTACTAAGAACTTAGGGAAAGAAAAACACAACACAACTGAAAGTAAACTAATATGTAAATATGGCTTGATACATTTTTCCCCCTCCTAGATCAAATGGGAAACTTATTAGGTCTCCTTTATGGTAAGAAATATCATGGTGATAACCATGTAATTTGTTGGAGTGAAAACTTTTTGACTCACCCTTCTTGTTTGCCATTTTGATTGGCATGTATTTTAATGCATTAGGTCTAAACATGTCTTCAACATCCATGTATTCATATTTCTATTTGAGACATGTTTCATGCTGGTCCTTCATGTTGATGTAGTCCATCAATGGATCCATGGCTAAAATATCATCATTATAGATCTCATTTGGCTCATGATTCTCTTAGTATGCATCTATATAAACTCATCCTTTTCTATCTCTTGGAGAAGATTTTCAAACTAGTCTCTTGATTCATCATAGCTCTCTTGAGGAAGGGTGGCTAGTGTATTATTTCAACTAAGGCAAAAAATTTCTAACTCATTTCAAAAATCATTATTTTATTTATCAATAACTCCTTCAAAGTCTCTATCAAACCAAACTGACCTCTCTCCTTTTTGTTCAAAACTAAGAGTCCTTGGCTACTCAAGAACATGCTCTTGAACCTCATTCAACTCAGGTACCATGATTTTATCACTATCTTCATCAAATCAAGAGGAAAATCCATCAAACAAAAAGGAAGAGATATCACCATGTTTTCATTCTTCATCATCACCTAGTATGGATTGTTCACTATCTTCATCATGACCAAAAGTAAGTTCATCAAGTAGAGATAATGAAACCTCATCATGTCTACAAAGCTCTATACCTGATGCCTCCTTTCCACTTAGATTATCTTCTCCACTCTTTAAATTTTAAACTTCATCTTCCACCTCACACAAGACATTTTCTCCTTTCTCCAAGGAGAGGGTGGGACGGCAAGAAACATCCTTGACTAGTTTGAAAGATAATGGGGCATTTTCATACTCTTCTTTCTATCTTGCAATCACCCTATCAAAGATTCAAAAATTTCCATTATTGAAAACATTTTACATTTAGGAGTAGGAGAATGACTTACCAAAATATAATTTCTATCCATAAGAGCTTCATCAATCTCTTCATTCCTCTCCTCTTTAGGTTGTGTTTGCATTTGAATAACATCCTTCCAACATGTGAAAGCAATAGGAATAGCTTCTTCTATATTTTCTTCTTCAAACTATTGGTATAATTCATGATGATCACTCCTCTAACTTGTAATCTTGACATCATGTGTCTCATATTGATTATAGGCAGCAACTTCATTCATTTTCTCAAGGTCTTGAGCTGGTTCGTGATAGACATTTCCCCAACATGGAATCTTGACATCAGATTGAAGGGCTTGAGGAGGTTGGGGGAGACTAGGAAAAGTGTACACATGAATAGGAGGGGTTGTTTGAAGATGGATGTGTTGGTTTCCAAAGGAAATGGGATGGATTTCTTCAAAGGAGGGCTCACAATCTAAGAACTTGGAGTATTTTGTTTCCATAAAAGGTTGATCCAATATATTCTGGTATTGGATTATTAAGTGCAAAGGATTAATAGCAGGGGTAGTTTGTTTTGACATAGGAAAAGATGCATTAGATGGGATAGAATGTTGTCTCATTTTATTTTGGTGAGCAAGTACTATTTGATAAAAAGGATATGGTCTATTTTGTATAGGAGAAGGTTGTCTTGGGATGGGAGGTGTACAAGGCTGACTACCTTGAGTAGATTGACTTCTCCATCTTACTTATTTCTCCTTCATGGATTGTATGGCTTGAGATTGCCTAAAAAATCACTCTTCCTTGTACATATGCTCTTGTCACCTATTTTTCTCATTCAATCTATCTACCTCTAGTATTTGCTTCTCAAACTCCAACATTATCTGCCTAACACTCTTGGATTGACTAGGAGAAGGACAATTAGGAGATTTGCTTGAGGGGATTCCATGAACAACATGAGCTTGATAAAAATTATATAAAGGAACACAAGGTACATACTAGTCAAAAATGGGATTATACATACCAAATATGATTTATTGATGCACTAGGGCTGCTTAACTAGTTGATTCAACTCAGAGTCTCCATTTGTGTGGATTGAAATACCTCCAAAAGGCTAATTGATTGAAGAAGACACAAATAATTCTTCAACTCCTTAGACAAATTATCCCACTGGGTGCACCCAAAAAATTTGTCACTTTAACTTGCACCCAATGAGGAGATGGGATAAGCTTATCTTCATTCAAGTGAAACAATGGAACCACTTTAGGGTTGTGGGTATCCCTATTAGGAGGGGGATCTCTAGATTAGGGGCTAGCTCCCCTTGATTTATCAATGAGATCAAATCCTACTACTAATTTTGGGGATTAAAAGGGATAGAGAATGACTGAAAGTAGACCTAATCTGTTGGGGTGATACACCAAAGATTTTTTTTGTCTATTCATACCTTTTATATGCACTTGGAACCAAGAACAAGTTACATATACACTTCACTCAATCAAATCTCTTTCTCACATCAATGATTTAGCATGGGATCTAGGAGATATCATAGGTTAGGAATACTTAGGCAATAGGAATTCTAAGACACTCTATTGGATGAGATATTCACTATACCTGCAATCTCACTTGACACTTCTTGTTGAACTACAAGATAAATATCATAACACAATAGTAACTAGTAAAAGAACATGTGAAGGAAAAAATAGACATCACACTTTCAAAATACTAAACACTATCATGTACACTTATTTAATCCTTATAATGAGGTAAATTACTTATATTTATTTATTCAAGGTACAATTTTGGTAGGGCTTAGCCATACCCAGTAGAGAGATACAAACAATGGCCAAGAAGGTCCAATTTATAGAACTTGGAAGGAGAGAGGGAGAGGAGAATTTGAAGAGGCACAAGGACATGAATCACCAAGTGAAGATAAATTAAACATGAATGAGAAAGAAGTATGTGGCAAGCCATATCATGTCAGGATCTCCAAATGTCATCTTCAATCATCCAAGACCTGTAAATGATCAAAAAACTCCTTTTTTATGAATAGAAAACTACCCAAAATCTACACTTGATAAAATTTATGATTAATTTGAGTAGGAGGGGTTACTAAGAATCCCTCACAGAATTTGGGAGGATCCTGACCCTTCTTATCATCTTGGCCATGCATGATCACACTTGGAAGTCTCAAAATAACCCTTTTCCCTTCACCCTTCACACTTGGCATCTAAAATTCTTAATATCTAAATTATTATCTATATAATGGTATTAATTACATGTTTAATGAGTTTCCATGGCATTAGTTACAATAAAATAGCCTTAAAAGTCTTTCCAAATAAAGATTTGCCATTTCTCTAAGTCCTCACTAGTTGGCTTACTAGATTAGCTGAAAATAATGACTTGGTAGGCATGATTATAATATTATAAACTTGATATAATGACCATATTTAGTTATAAAAATTCCTAATATTCCATCCAAAAGTTATTTCATCTCTTGGAAGTTCACCATGCTTGCACAACACAAAAAATGGTCAAAATAATACCTATTTTCCTCTTTTCCATACAATTCCATATAAAACAAGACCATTTATTTTATCATATTGTAGTTTTAAAAAGCTTATATTCATCAATTAGGTTCAAATTCATCCATATGGTGGCACTTTTAGGCTCATTTTCACCTCTAGGTCTCAAATAGGGTTGAAAGAGGGTTTTAGAGTGACCAGCCTTAACCTTTGTTCATAGAGGTCTGACATTTAAATTATATACAAATGTAAATTTTGTATTCTTAAGGACCCCCTAATTTTTTTTTTAATATATCTATGTCCCATGTAAATTTTCATGAAAGATATGAGCATTCCAAGATGACCATTCATACCATTTAGTGCATTTTATGAGGGTTTGGGAACCTTAAAAGTAAGAATTAGAATTATGATGAATTTATTTGAAAAAAAAGGATAAAAAACCCATATATTAACCCCAAAAACATGTTTCCATCATTATATTATCTTCTTAATATCAAAAAATGAAAACTTACCCTTGTTTTGCCTTAGGTCTAGACCTTGCCAATAGGCCTGCTTGCCATTTGAGACCCAACTTGAAACTCCAACGGTATCATTTGAAAAATAATGGATTAAAAAACATATTATTTACCCCATAAAACATTTTCCAATCAATGTAATGTCATGTAAAATCCAAAAAATACAAATGACCCTTAGTTGGGCTTTTAGGCGTAAGGATTCCCACTAGGTATGCATGTAAACCTCCTAGGTTGGAACAACCTGTATGATTACAGAAATTATATTAAGGTTTAATATTATTATTTATTTCCCTTAAATCTTATACAATCATAAATTTTTCATTTATATCCTTTTGGTTCAATAAATCATCATTTCCCCCAAAATTGGCACCTCCTGCACACCAAAATTGCCCTCGCTCTGAGACAAAATAGTGAGTGTTTTAGACATTATCTCATAAAATATTATTATTTTATAATTTTATATATGTCCTAGTTGAACTCTATACCAAAATTTATCTCTAAAATCAACCATTTGGTTCTCCAAATTTGCAAGGTAGACTTTTGTGAAAGCATAGTTTGAGCTGGGCAGGGTATAAGATGCACTTGGAGAGAAAAAGACTGATTTTATATTGTTTTTGATATTTTATGGGATATAAATACATTTAATTATGTGTTAAAATAATTATATATTTCAATTTACCCTTTAAACACCTCTTATGCTTTGGAGAACATGAAACTAGGCCTAAAACTACCTACAAAGGAAATCACTACCTTGTGTTTGTTGTAGGTTATCATGATAGTTTTTTGGATTTAAATAAACCATATAAACATATAAAACATGTTAAAAATCCTATATAGTTTTAAATATTACCATATTTCTCAACTAAGGCATCACTTTTTACACTAATTCACCCCTTGTTTTCCAAGACTAGGCCTATTTCTCATTTGGACTAAGACAATCCCTTTAGAACCTACCTTTAGGTTATATTGATTCCTTGTTACATATATTTTGACCTCATACCATTTATATTTTATTTTACCTTTAATATTCATACTTTTCTCTACCTAAAAACTCCTTAAACTACACCAACTCCATGCTTTGGTCCTTAAATTAACACTCCTCTGCCTTGATTGAGGCAAACCCTATTTGCCCCTATTTGTTGACTTTTTGGAAAGATAGATGAATTTTTAAAGTAAATTTATGTGTCAAATTCTATATTTTAGGTAACCTTACACTAATATCATATTCATCTCCTTTGGCGAACTCCAACCATGCTCTAACTCCAAAAAACAAACTCACTGCCCATGACCTTTGACTAACTGTGTTTTGAGTTGTAGGGTTGGCTGTAGGTCAATTGAAGTTCTATTTAGGACCATGTTATTGGAAAGAGCCAAATACATTATAATATTATTTCAACATAAAAATATTATCTACCCTAAACTTTCACTTGGTTCTCATTCAATGCCTTGTTTGAAATAATTTCTTACCAAGCCTGCTGACTATTGGTGTTCCCAGTCCTGTACAGATAGGGAGTTTGCATTGGGGTGTTCAAACATCAAAATCATCATTTTATTGCTCATTATTAGATTATTAATTTTATTTTAACTATTTTTATGGTTCAAACTTTCTTTCATATCCTAGGTCTTCCATATGGGGTGCAAAACCAACTTTGATATTCATTCCTTTAGACATCATTGTTTGAAATCAATGATTTTTATCATTTTTTAGGCCTTCAAAAACTATCTTCCACTACTCTTTTTTATCCAAAATTTTTAATGAGTGTATTATGTAGATATATATGTAATATTAACCAAACAATTATGTTTTAATATCATTATTTCATGGCATTATGCTATCTCAAAAAGGCCCTACGATATCTATTTGGCCATTTTAGGGATTGTGAGCCCAAAATACACAGTCACTTTTTTGAAGGGGAATCCTTTCCTTGGCATATAATATTAAGTTATATAACATGAATATAATATAATTTTTAGTGTCTTAAGACCTTAAATATGAAACTCATCATGTCTTTACGATATACACCTCCATATAAACCTCTTTGAATTCTTGTAGCAATTGACTGTAAGTGCATTTTGGAAACAAGGTAGTGAGCAAGGAAACATTGGAAAATTAGCTTGGAAGGAGTATTAAAATTTATTATTCTCAAGAAAATTTTGTGAAATAACCTTTTAAAACATGATTCAAAGCATATCAATCACCTTCAGATCCTCCTCCTTGTTGAGAAAACTCATGTTTTGTATATATGGCTGTCAACTTGGAAAACAAGCACCATTTGAAATCTCCTTTAAGTGTAATTTAAAGAGAAGTGTTTAATGGTTTAAATTACATGTATAATACCTAATTCACAACTGAAAACACCTCATCAAACTCACACGTCTCCTTGGCACTCTAAAAATAAGAAACAGATACAAACATACACCCCTCTTGAATGCAATTTCATAAAAAGTTGCCTAGAGTGTAAAAAATCATTAATAAAAGAGGATGCACTAAATTTTAAGTTATTTCTATGGATTTTAAGTGCACTCAGATTTATATCCTCCTATATAATCATTTCCTTTAACTCCACCTATAGCTTCCATAGTGAGTGTTTGAACTTGCCCTTCCTTCGCTTACCAATAGAGAAAGAAGATAAATAAGTTGTAGATGAATTTTCTATGTAATAAATGGAAAAAATGTGTATATTACCTATGGGGAGTTGAATATTCACTCCACCACGTGTTTTTCTTCAAGGGAGCTTGAAAAGTTCGTATAAGTGTTGAAAAATGCCTATTTTTTAGGGAAAATAACTTCTTACTTGATGAACCTGACTTATAACTATCCACTGACATGATACTAACATGACCCATGTTGAAAATGACCTTGGTGTCAAATTTTATGGTATAAAATTAAGTACAAGTCATTTAATATGCCAAAAGGTGGACAAAAGACCCCTTTTTCACATGAGACTCAATAAATGACTAGTTTATGACTTGTGATCACATTGAAACATGTTAAATTCCATATTAGGACAAATTAGACACAAATAAAATTTTGAATTAGTTTTACCAAGGTTTGACCATAGTTGGCCACAGTTGACTAGGCCAATTCAAGGGGAATGAACTTAGGCAAAGACTAAGACAAGGCCAAGTAAGATGTTCAAGACAATATGGGACCCCATAAGATATGTATAAACGTCCTTGAAAAGTCTAAAATTATATGGGTTGACCTCATTTGAATAAAATTGAAATTTGGACAACGCTATTATTATTAATTACCATGATAAAAATTATAATACTAATGATGATGATTCAAATTACTATACAACTCATAATACCATTTCTAATTATACTACTAGTGACACATTTGAGTCCTCATAAACAAGCTTACTTATAATGCTTATATATCAATATATTATTATTGGGATAAAATTTTCTATTGATATTTTATTGATGACATCTTTCTATAGATACATATATTTTTTAAAAATATGCTTTTAAAATTATTACAAGTTTTTATCTATCACTATGTTACACATGACTCTTTCATTTTATATTAGAGATATGCTAGAATGTCCCTCACTTAAAATAGGGGGAATATAGTTAAATAATGGTTACAATTTTACAAGACGTTATAAATATCAATAACTATAAAGTGGAACCATATGTTTTCTTCTTTATATACAAATAAAATATTCCCCATGATATGTATTAACAGGATATGGTTTTAAGAGTTTTTCATAGCTTGGGTGGGGGAGTTTAAGTCCAACAAATTTTAATTATTTAGTTTTTTTGTTGCTCACTAGAAACAATTGGGACCTAGTATAGTTTCAAATATTTAAAAAATAATATAATGGTTCATATGCCACTAGGCATATTTTTTCCTTCACTTTTTTAGGTAAGGGTAAATGTATGGGTGTTGAAAAGATATGTAACCTTTTACAATGGAGAAAAATGAAAAATAAAAAATAAAAAATATGACCTAAAACTCTTATGTCTATGGAAAATAAGCGTCAAAACAATAAACAAGTAGCATACAAATGATAACAAATAAACCACCCTTTAACTTTCCTTCTACCAGCAATCTAGGATTAGTTAAGTAACAAGTGACAAACCAACTATCAAAATAGTTGAAAATAGTAATCAATCCATCCTATAACCTTCAATAACCCTTCCAACCTTAGATATGTGAAAATGATAACTAGTAAACAAGTCATAAACCAACTATCATAATTGTTTAAACATAGTTTTTCATATATCCTGCAATAACACTTCCAACAGGGATATGTGAAATTGATAAAACTAGATTCCTCCACCTCTATCTTGGGAGCAGAAGATCATATTAATTGGAGCTGGGGAATTTTTGAAACTACCTTGTTTTTCTTCTAGATAATAGTACATTTCATATTATCATTAATATTTTACTTAGGGAAAAAGTGAATAAAAGCTACAATAAAATCAACTTCCTTGAATTTTTTTCTTGAAACATGAAGTTATTTTCCTCTAGATAATAAATAATTTTATTTCACTACATATTATTACTCAACATGGTTAATCCCATTTGTCTTAGAAAAACTTATAGCTAAAGGATCCTACCTTGTTGTATAGATAATTTTTTTTGGGACTAAAACTTTTTAACCCATTTCCTTCTCGAGAGTTGTAACTCCATCCACTGTAGTTATTTTTTGAAGGGCATACTTCCAACATGAATTCTCCCATTTTATTTTTTCACTACTAAATTTCAATGTTAAGTGACATATCTATAAACATGTATGATAATGGAAGGATAACCCATCACAATCTAGGGATTATTTCCAAGAATGATATCCCACCTTCAAATCAATTATTTTTAGAATATATTTGGAGATATCAATACCAACTAGGATTCAAGAAAATTTTTGTGTGATAAAAATATAAATTATAAGAATTTGTAAACATGTAATCACCTAACATATCCCCAATGACTTTGAAGTAGGAATCTACGCAAAACTATAGAGAAATATGTGGAAGTATAACCCAAATAGTCTTGGTACTGAAAGAATTAGAAAGGGGATTATGATAGAAACATAAACTAGCTAAGTGAATATATCAATAGGCATAAACTTAGAGTTTGTAATAAAACAACCTTCTTTGTTTAATCTCATTGAATTAATAAATTATTACATAAGAGTCTTTAAATAAATTTCAACTCAAAATTGAAGTTAACATGTGTAAATAAAAATGCTAAATAAATTAAAAGATACATAAAACTAATTGACCCATGTAATTCTTAGAAAATTACTATTTTTAGTAATTTTCATCTTCTAGCAATTTTTCAACTACTATTTTTAGTAAGTTTTGCATGCAAGCTCAGATGCGCCTCAAAATCCACACATATCTTCTAAACACTAAAATTAACCTAATGGATTAATTTCAAATGAATTTCATGTCTGATAACAAATATATGTTATTTCTAAAAATGGAAAATTCCTTTAAAAAGTATTAAAATGCATTTTTGGACCCTCAGATGGTCACGTATGACCTATAAAAAGGTTTTTACCAAGGAGAGTGGAGTATGATAGGTTCCTAAAAAAGGGATAGATCTATGAGAATGGATTTATTTCACATGTGATTAACATAATATTTTAATCTCATACCATTTAGGGGTTAGCTTTAAAGGATCGAGTTCTTGAGGATATGCCTTATGTAGTACTTTTATAATCTCTTCTTTAATTATAGGTTGATGATTGCATAGTCCTAATCTAAGATGTAGCTAAAATGAATTTCCTATAATATGTTTGGAAATAGTTGTGTTTGGAGATGTATTAGTCGTGATTTCATTCAAATTTGAATTTTAAACTAAAAGCTATGAGCATGAGTATTGGATGCACCAACTTCAATAGAAGACCAATTTTTTTGTTAGATTAACAATGTAGAGGCATGTTTTAGAGGTTGAGGAATATCAAATTATCTCAAGAGATGATATTACCTCTTTTTTTAACCAAATAATTCTTCAAAATAAATAGGCTTGAGAATGATTCAGATATATATTACAATCTAGGATTTAATTTAATGGTAAATAGATTGAAGATGCTTTCATCAATCATATTTTTATCAACTATATGTGCCAATTTTTTATAATGTTTGATGAATTCATGCATTGAATCATGATATAGTTTTTTAACATTGAAAAAATTAGCCAAATTGTCTTTAGGTAAGTCATGATATTAAATTTATTGAACTAGATCATTCACCAAACCTTGTAATTCAACTATATATCATGGTTTGAGCTTATTACACCATTCTAGAACATCCCTAGTTAGGTTTTTTGTTAATAGTTTGATAGCCAGGTTTTGACGTGTAATGCCAAGTTCGTGGACCCATCATGGAATATTTTTGGATTTAATCCTCCAATTTCCATGGATACAATAAAAGAAGGTAAATTCTCATTTATTTAGGATTTGAATGAAAATTTTGTGAATGGAAGGTTGCAATATTGAACTCCCATATTTTTCCATTAGTGGGGAATGAAGGGAAAATGATTTAGTAAAATTTATAAAATTAGTTGAGTTATATTAGATATTTACATAAGTTGTGTTTGCTTTTCTATGAATTGGTTGATGCTCAATATTTATTTATGAACCATTTAGTCTAATAATTACATGATTATTTAAGTAGGGTTTAATTTAATATTTTTAGTATTAGTGTTTGATTAAGGAGCCAAATTCATAGTTTTATCACCCACCATCATTGTGATAATTTTATGAATTATGATTGAAGTGTTCCTCTTTAAATTCATGTTAAGGATTCCCTTGATGCTTTAGAATATATTTGACATAGTAGGAAGGATATCAAGGTGAGGAATCATTATATCTTAGATATCCTCAATTTTATTTCCAATATGTTCGTGGGTGTTGTTTTGAAATTGTTACATTTCAGATTTAACTTCAACATATTCATCTTTTTATACCTCATGGTCACTAAATTTAAGGGGCTGCATAGGTTGATTATTTTTTTGGGATCTAATGTTCACATTAGGAGGATAATTTTTTATTTTTTGATATTAGTGGAAGCTATGTTGTAATTAGTGTTGTTTTGTGATTGCATGAAGGGATACCATTAGTGTGGCCTATGTTGGGGTGTCAATAAGATTTTACATTATGGTAATAGGATAATGAACTTTATGTTTTTAAATAGAGACATAAAATTTTGAGTCAATAAAGTTTTGACAACTTGATAGTAAAAGTGAAAGATTAAGATTAGAAGATAAAAGAAATAAAAATGTAAAAATAATAAAATAGAGGTAGTTTAAGAATCATGTTAGGCTAACTAAAATGTGTTGTAGATCCAACACATAATATTTTAGTCCACAAAGAAATTTGAGGCTATAAACTAGGGTCATGTGTAATGAAGTTATAAAGGGTCAATACGGGGTATATACATAGAATATTTGAAATAGAGGGGATGCACCTTAATAAATTAAAGGTGTCATTACATGGTAAGAAAGATCCATGTAATCTAAAGGTACCATAACTATAATTTAATATTGAAATGAAATTAGGTAGTATGAAATATATATGAAAATGTAAATATGCCACTAGGTGGTAAAAAAGATATATGAGACAAAATAATGAAAAAAAAAAAGTAAATTATCGAGCATATCCTAAACTATACTATTTGATACATGAGATAAAAAAGTATCTAAATTATTGACCAAAGTATAAAAGAAAAAACATATTTGGGTTATAAATACATACGTTTGGTTGACTTGCCAACACATTAATCTCCCATTGGCTCATAGCACTTTGTGATATTTTTTAAAAGTGAAGTTAAGATGGATAGAAAAATCTTAATTAAATTAAAGTTGGGAACAATGAAGACTTGGTAAATATCTTAGTTGTGACTCCTATTCTTGATATATTAAATTCCTTTATATTAACTTTTATTCCTTAGGGTATGATTCTATTAACCCTAAATCCTCTTCATCTTCCTAAAGTGGGATTGTGAGTGCAAGTAGATATAATTATTTGTGTCTTTTTTGAAAAATGACAAAATGGAACCCTATCAATGCAAATAAAAATTATAAAATAAAAAACTCATTCTTAGTCAACATCATTAGATTATTGATGGTATATAGATAATTATGAAAAAAAATTAGGTCAGTAGCCTAGTTTATGATATTTGAAAAACATGGGTTGTTACTAAACATCATCGACATGGCCAATGAAATCAGAAATGTGTTGTAAAAAGGTAAAATAGGTTCTAAATGTGGGAATGGGAATATAGGAATATAAATACACAAATGTTTTTTTTACTATATGAAGGTGGTATTTGGAAGGATCATGCAATTTTTTTGCACTAGCAGACAATGATCTTAATGTACGTATAAAATACATGTAGGAAGATTAATGTGCCAAAAATACATAGATTATAAAAGTGTTTATAAGTGAACACATGATATATATAGAAGTACGAATACTAATAAAAATGTACATATTTCCACCATTTTTAAGGTTTCACTATAATGTCTATTAATTCTATGCATAGTATCACTTCTATTATGTCTATTCATATTGAATCAGACATGTTTAGACATAAATTACAATGAAAAATCCTTTAGTTATCTACAACATTTCATTGCATTTGAATCTTTTATTTTAGGATTGATACATCTTGAATCCTCAAACATATGCATAAACTCGACTCTTTGAATGGATAATAAAAAAATTAGTATTATTGTTATAAAACTTGTAGGTTTCAATGGTATCTCAAAGTTTTCCAAGAGGTGAGTCAAGTTTTTTTTTTAAATTCCTCTCTAAAGTTTTAGCTTTTGTATTATTATTTTAAAAGAGAATTCATGTAATGTATTGTTCTATGAGAGTAATTAATCTTGCATGTTGATTATTTTATTAAAGGAAATGGTTTTGGATGGACATCATATGTTTTTATTTATTTATTTCATTGATTTGAATCCACTAGTATATTTCACCATGATTCAAATCATTGATAATAGAGAATACATATATCTTTTTGAAAGGTAGATTGGGGAATAATTAATATCTATCTAGTGGTTTTATTTCATCTTGTTTTTATGTGGCAGTTTTCTTTCTAGGTTACATAGATAGAGAATTTCAAGTCTTTTGAGACACATGCAACTTTGGGGTCTAGATTAGTGACCTTTCAACTACTAAGGCTTAGAATCCTATTGATTCTAGTGGGCCCTAATGGTAGAATCAATTACTTGGATACATTGCTTATTAGACCCTACTTTACTCGATAAAGATGAATATCTTGTGGATTACTAAGATGATCCTCTTGAAAGGAGGTCTATTTTATTTCAAGACATTTGGGGAAGATCACATATTTTTTTAGTTTTGGATGACCCACAATAAATATGAAGGAAAACCATACTTCTTTCCAAGTTTACTGCTCACTTTTGAGTGGTTTAAGTGGAGGTGTTACTAACATCAACTTAGATGACTTGGGATATCCTATGGTAAATTATACATCTACTAGTGCTATATAAGGGGTAAGAAACTTCCACACATCTACAATTCACTCCATAAAATCTTATTTAAATTTTGGTTACTTAAACAAAAGTACTTATAGAGGGATCCATTGTCCACTATTACCCTAATATACTTCTTCCCATCAAAATTGGCTTGCCTTCATAGGATTTTGAGTACTTAGGGATCTCTAAAATAACAATTTGATGTTATATAAGTATAAAGGAAGACTTACATCAATAGACAAAATATTTACCCAATGTTAAGATTTATCTACAATCCCATAGGGTGAAAAATTACTTAGACATCAATAAGAAGATTTTAGGGAGGAAAGACAAGTGTGTAAGGCTAAAGCGGGGAATGTCTAATTGGTGTTTGGAGAGGACATCAAGATGGATGATGTTATAGAGATAGTAAATACTAGATTAATAGGATACTTTTTTTAGGATAAGAATCTCTAGCCAAACTTTAAAAATTTGGATAACTCAATTGTATAGACCACTCCATGGATACTTGACTATTTCCCACATCTTAGTTAATGGTTGGTTTACCTTTGCATTAAAATATTCAGAAGATATAGCACTCATATTGGATCAAATATGGTTTTGGGGGTCATATCCACTTATAAATAAGAGATGGATGTTGGGTTTTGATCCATGGTTGGAGAAATCCTTGACACAACCTATTTAGATTAAACTCCTAAGACTGCCACTAGAATTTTTGAGTAGGGAAGTTTTTAAATTAATTGGGAACATCATTATGAATTCAAATGATATTTATGATAAATATATAAAGGCTTCATCTAGAATGGTGGACAAAATCTTGGTTTATGTAAATTCACAAAGGGACTAGAAGAGGATATACTTCTAGAATTTGGACATTAGATTCACACACAAACATTAGATTATGTCAGTGATCCATTTAGGTGTGTTATATGTCATGCTTATGGGCACTTAGTCAATGAATAATCCCGTCACTTTTCTCCCAAATATTGGAGGAAGAAGAGGACTTAGTTTATTCATCCTGAATGTGAGATCAAAGATAGTAGATTTGGGACATCGGATCTTATTCAAATTTTTTATAGTAGGGCTTATTGTCTAGACAATTTTGGGGATGAAAAAAATTTGAGTTCTCACCAGCCTTCAATGAGATACCACCAATAAATTAAAATGTGATATAAAATTTCAATGTATAAGAAAGGGTGCCAACCCTTGGTTGAGGACTTGTCTATGCCCTCAATTAATGCTCATTAGATGTCATGTTACTATATCCCATTACTAGTTAACATAAGTATCTTAGGTAATTTTTAAATTGATATATGAGTATGCATGTGGTGGATAAGCATGCATCCTCTCATGTGCCTTTTGAGGATAACCCAAAGATACAATTACAAATGGAAGGGATTGAGATATTATCTTATATTAATAAGATTTGATTTAATTACCCTGTGGGAGAGCCATAGAATCCAAAAAATCTTCTTGTGGACATTATCATTCTTTTGGAGACCTATCTAGAGGATGGACTAGTGAAGGAAGATAAAAATAAGATGAGTCTTATGTTTTGACCTTTGTCAAATCTTTATTCACTACTAGTCAAATGAGATATCCACTAAGATATCACCTATAGGATGAAACCAATAAATTTAATATTATTGAAGGTAGTATGGGAACTCTCATGAGTCCTACTTGTTCTAGATCATGGAAAGGCTGACCCTCCCATATTATTCAAGTTAAAAACATGAAAGCTCTATAAATTTATCAAGGTAAGAAAAAACAATTCTAGGATCCCTTAAAGTGGGGACATACCTGATGAGCTATTATATATGATAAATATATCCCTAAATATAATAGGATTGGCTAATCCATTCAAAAAAAATGATTTGAAGCATCGTATTCATTTGTGCAAGTCCTACTTGATCATGATTTAAGAGACCAATGGAGAAGGGAGTAAGTTCATTGAAGGTTTATCTAATTTTTCAAAGGGATGGGTTGTTTTGGCTTCTAGCACTAATGGAAACTTATGTGTCTTTCTTTCTATATGGATACCACCATGAGGTTAGACAATTCCATTTTTTTCAGTCAATTATTGTGGTAGAACTTCACTCTAGGGAGTTTTGTAAATATATTTTGTGTTGAATATATATAGTTAAAATGAGCAAAAACTATCATATTGAGATGACTTATTCAACAAAAACTATCTAAGTATATAAAAATATTATTTTTTGGGGTGATCTTAATTTCATCACCAAGAGAGAAGAGGTGTGGGGGGCCTCTATGAGAATGGATCCTATAGCTGATTATTTATTATTATTATTATTATTTTTTAATATTGTAACTTAGAGGACTTGGAGCATGTTAAGTTGGATCCCACCTAGAGGAACATGATAATTAGGTCAGATAGTGTGGCCAAGAGGCATGAAATATTACTCATCTCGCATTCTCTTTTGTTTAGCTTTCAAAAATTGATCTTGGGTATCTTCATGTGGTGATTTTGATAATTTTCCCATTCTGGTGCAAATCAAAATTGGGGTAAAAAGGGATCCTATCCCATTTAAATTAAATATAAATTGTCTTAAATGTCAAGGTTCCATTAATCTAGACTAGGAGGAGTGTGTTTTGATATATTCTTACTCTTAGGAATCTACTAGCATATAATTCACCACAAATATCAAGAGATTGGAAAAGGTAGTTATTTGTTGGGCTATCATCAAATGTCTAGTTGATGAAAAGGAAATTTTATCTCTAGAAAATCATATTGCTATTCTCCATGGACATGAATTTGAACATGATTTTGATGAGGATAAAAAAATTAGGCCCAAAACATTGGAATTGAATTTTCATGAAAAACTAATGGATATTAAAGCTAATTAGTAACTAAAAAATAGAGAACTATGGATGTAATATGGAAACAAAAATATGATTTTTTTCTAGATTTTTATAAATATCAATAAAACACGAACCCCTTTTTGGAAATTAAGAAACTTAATGTCTCCATCATGAAAACCTTCCATGTGATAGATGATCTAGGAATATCACATGTTCATTATCTATATAAGGAACTTCATGAATTAAATATGGTGGCTATTGTCAAAATATCTTCTTACTTTCCTAATTTCATTAATGAGGATGATAATCAGAGGTTGGAGGTCATTGTCTCTAAGGAAGAGATACTAACTGATATGGATACCTTTCAAAATGAAAACATCCTAGGGCTAGATGGTTATTCCATATAATTATTTCTTTGATTTGATTGAGGAGGACATGATTATATTTATTGAGGAGTCAAGGTGGATGGGGAATATTCTCTAGGATTTTAATTCCACCTTCATATCCCTCATACCCAAGAAGGACATCCCAAACTCTTTAGATAATTTTTTTCATATCTTTGTATCTATAAAATCATTGCTAAAACCATTTCCATCGAGATCAAAGGTCTTCTCTTTGTCTCCATTTCAAATGAAAAATTTGGTTTCTTACATGGGTGATAAATAAATGATGTTAATGGGGCTACACAAGAAGGCATGTATTCCATCAAAATAAAGAAGTTATCAATTGTGGTTTTGAAGTTGGACCTCTCTAAGGTATTTGATAGAGTGAATTAGCTCTACCTGAGATTAATTATATCCATCTTAGTTTTCGCCTTCAAATGGTTAGGTGGATTATGGGATACCTTTCTCCAATATCCTTTGCATTACTCATAAATTTCTTAGCATCTACCATTTTTATCTCCTCATATGATCAAAGGTAAAGTTCTCCACTCTCAAATTTACTTATTCTTATAATTCCTTAAGGGATGAGTCATCTCATTTTCAAGGCCCAAAGAACAAGATATTTTAGGGGGGTTAAGGTTAGCAGGTCCATTTTCTTTATACACCTATTTTATGTGGATTATGGGATAATATTTTGTGATGATACTTTGAATAATATTACTCAACTTAAGGATTATTTAGATATCTTTTATGTGGTCATAAGTATGGTATTAAATGTGAAAAAATACATAATTACATTCAATGGTTTAGAGGAAAAGCATATTATATGGGTTATAAATATATTTTTATTCCAAAAAAAAAAATCTTCTAAGAGAATTCAAGCATATAGGGTTTATATTGAAACCAAATGACTAAAGGAAGAATAATTGGAAATGGTTGATTGACAAGGTGTAAAAGCATATATTTTGTTGGTTCAATCATTGGATCTCTCTTGGAGGTAGACATACATTTATTAAATCTATGTTGGAGGATAATAATGTATATTAGCTTGCATTAGCTCATATCCCAAAAGGTTTTCTTAAAAATATTGATAAAAAATTATACAAATTTATTTAGATTGGTAGAAAATCAAAGGATTGAAAAAACCTTGTAAAATGTGAAACTCTTGCTACTCCTAAGGAAATTAGATGATGGGGCTTAAAAGATATTCAATTTTTGGAGAGGAATTAACTACAAAAATTATCTATAGGATTATCACCAAGGAAGACTTATGGAATCAAATAATCTCTAAAAATAAATATAACCTTTCAGTTTGGAAGAGTGGATCCACAATCCTAACAAAAAAATCACAATTCTTCTGTTATGTGGAAATCCACCATTCAAACATTTTCAATCATTGGTAATTGGCTTATTTGGAAAGTTGGGTGTAGAACTAAAATCAAAGTTTGGTTTTATCCTTAGGTGGGTTGTGATTTTGATTACAAACTATTTGAGGTTTTGACTAAAACATTAGAGGGGTTGGAATATCTTTTTTATTTCAGGTCAAGGATCACAATCTCATAGATTCTTAGCAACAGAGCTAGAAATTTGCTCACTCTGGGTTTGGTTAGGGAGGATGGTTTAATATGGAATGAAAATTTTCAACTATTAAAATAGATTCATATTAAAATCAATACAATGGATGATGAGTAGGTTTGTTCCTTGAACCTAAATCTAGGGAAAAATTTAATGTGTTATGTTTACTAGTCCGAATTCCAAAATGCAGCTCTGATTATGAGACAATAGGGGTGGGATGAAATTTATTAGATTAAATCTCCTCACAATAGTAAAATATTTATGTGGATCGCCTTAAGTAATACATCTCTCATTTGGGAATTAATTCAAAAACTAAACTGGCATGGTCTAAGGTGATGTAGTCTATGATTTCAACACATGGAGATCATGAAGCATCTTTTCATCTCTTGTCCATATGTTTTTAATATTTGGGTTGATATGGAGGCTTTGATCAAGGTGAAATTCTATTTTCATGGCCACACAACTACATATTGTCTTAAAAATTGCTTTAAAAAAACCTTAATCGATTGAAGGTGTCATTATATGGTAATAAAGAGCTATGTAAACTAAAGGTACAAGAGATATAAATATTAAAATGACATTAACAAGTAATAAATATATATTAAAATTTAAAGATACCATTAGGTGGTAAAATAGAAACATTAGAAACAATAATGTAAAAAATAAAAATAAAGTAATAAGCTTTTGCTAAACCATACTATTTGATACATGAGACCAATAAGCATCCAAATTATTGACCAAAGTATAAAATAAGTAGATATTTGGGTTATAAATACATACCTTTGGTTGAATTTCCAATGCATCAATATCTCATTGGCTCATAACACTTTGTGATTTTTTTAAAAATTCACATTAAGATGAATTAAAAAACCCTAATTACAACTAATTTTGGGAATTATAAAGGCTTCTTAAATATCTTAGGTGAAACTCATACTATTTATATCTTCAATTACATTAAGCTAACTTCTATTCCTTATGTTATGCTCCTATTAACCCTAAATCCTCTTCATCTTCCTAAAGTGGGATTGTGAGTGCAAGTAGAAATAATTATTCATGTCTTTTTTTTAAATTGACAAAAGGGAACCCCATAAATATAGATACAAATTATAAAATAAAAACTTATTTTTTGTCAATATATTTAGCTTACTAATGGTACATAAATAATTATGAATAAAAAAATACATCATTAGCCTAGATGATTATCTTTACAAAACATGGGTTGCTACTAGACACCATCGATGTGACCAATGAAAGTAGATGTGTTGTAAAAATGGAAAATAGGGTATAAAGCGGGGAATGAGAATATAGGAAGATAAATTCACTAAATTTTTTTTCATATGAAGGTGATAATAGAAAGGATCATGCATGTCACATCTCTCATAAATTTCTATGCACCAGCACATACTAATCCTACTGTATGCATGGGCATACATGTAAGATGATTAATACACATAAAATACTTGGAACATAAAAGTGCGTATAAGTAAATAGGATACATATAGAAGTACCACTACCACTAAAAAAAGTACATAGTTCCACTATTTGTAAGGTTACACTTTGATGCCTATGAATTTTGTGCATAGCATAACTTGTGTTGTGTCTAGTTATATTGAACCATGACTTATAAGTCATCCCATTTTTTTAATTTCCCTTTTACATATTTCCCCTCCATATAATTTTTAATATTCTAGCACCTCATCTACCATTTTATTAACCATAATCCACGTATATTTTAGTATAACTCCTTTCCAATTTTCCATCTCTATCTCTTTGTGAATAAGTGGTTTTAACCCTTATACTAATATTGAATCCATAAATTTACAATTCCTTATACCTCCAATTAAACCCTTTCTATCCTTGAGTTCACTATCATGTTTTCTCCACCATGGCCATGACTTATACTTGGCCATCCCCTACATTGTATCTCCTTAGTATACTCTCTATATGTGTTCCCTTTTCCCATTTTACCTCTCAATTTTCTAATATCATTCTCTTTGTAACTCCCTTATCTCATTTGTGATTCTCTCAGTATATAAAATTAATAATCCCCACATGAAATTTCATGGATAATTTGGATAATCCCCATATAAAATTTCATGGGTTATCCCCTAAACCTCATGCATGATTTTCAATAGGTTGATGTTAGGCTTAGTAGTACTATATTAATATAGATACTAAAATTTCCTCCCAACCTACTAGTCATAGAATAATTAGTCATTACAATATTATAACTCAATTGTTTCATATTTGAAAACTTATCTCCATAAATTTAAAGTGATACAAATAATTGACACCAACTAATTATGACACCTTTTTTTGTGTCCATTTAGTTCAAGAGAACATAACTTAGAGATAAGGCACAATTCTTAGATATATTAAATTCCTAGATAGGCTAGAAGATTGCTAAAACACCTTGAGACAGTTACAAAAATGTGTACAATAAACAAGGGCATAGAGTGTCAAGTCCCTATGGGAAGTAAAAGTTAATTGATGAAGAAATTAACATTTATTTTGTGTCACAAGCCATATGGTTTCTTCCTTTGGTCATTCTTATTATTTGGATAAAATATGGTATATTGCTTCTTTGTAGTTTCAATGGAGAAGACTTGATTCTATGTCTAAACAACATTGGCCATGCTTGTAACAAATGATGTATTGTTGTAAAGATGACTTCCAAATCATCTATTTAACTCTATAAACTACTAAATAAATGTTAGAAATAGAAATGATGATAAATTATTTTTTTGACTCAAAATATCCTCCTCTAGGCCTGTGATGACTCTTTAATATTATAAATATTGGACTTTTAGACAATTAATAGAAACAATACCATAAAGACTTTTTTTAGTTACTCATGTAATATGAGAAAAAAATATCTAAAATATCTATAACTTGGTTATAAAAAAATGTTGTTTCATGAATTTACATCATATGCTTACGAGGAAGTTAATTAAGCAAGACAATAACATTTATTTGAAATAACCCAAAAAAAGTTTTGGAATTGCATATTAGAGTATGAATTTGTATGTGTGTCAAACCCAAACCTCACTTGCTAAAACAAGTGATACTTACTTAGTATACTCGCGTATGCATAACTAAAACCAAAGGAGGTGAATAAAATAATTAGTTAGGGGCAATTACCTATAAAAGAGGCTATGGGAAAATAACTTAACGTAAGAGTGTGTATGGGGTTTAAGGAGTATTGATGTATACATACATGGATAGGTCCCAAACGCCATATGTGGCACTCATTATTCCACATGTGACTATTTATAGGTCCTTAACCCTTGACAAGCATTTAAATCCCCTAATTGGGTTTCAATTCCATTCATGGGTGGTCAAGAAGTCGAAAGGTTATCCTTAAACCACCCTATATCCTCATTGAGTCAAAAAAAATCCATGGTATGAGAATAACTATAACATTGTCATAATTGATAATAAGTTAAAGTATCCATCAATTTAGACATACATAGTAACCATCTTTCAATTTGAACATATGCAAATTTGACTAAGTCTCTTTAAGCATATAGCAAAGTATCATTTACATAAACAATAGTACGATCAAGGATGGAATGAAAATCAAGTCATCAAATTAAATTATCCAAGTGCTACCGATTGAGGTTTTTAACCTCCTCTTAGCCTAAATATCACTGCACCATTGCCCACATACTATTTTTAAACTCACATGCCATCTAATTAATTAGCATGAATTCCACTATCTAATCAAATGATCAATGATATCATAGTAATCATGTTAATCATATAATAGATAAGTTATAGTATCATCCATTAATTGAATTGGTGTAAAATATTTTATATTGTCCAATAACTAATGCGATACAACAATTAAAGGGAAATCAATACACCCAAAGTACATGGCATCTAAACGTATATTCTTATAACATAATTTATTCAATCAACCATTGATTTTAAGTAAGTAAAGCATATTATCCACTTAAAATTTCATGATCACTTTAACATTTCCATACATACATATTCAAAAATTTATTAAAAATAATTAATAGCTGAGACATAATCTCTCCTACAATCAAGGAGTTTAGTAAAGAAGTAATCCCAACTTCACTGAAAATCATACTATGTATATTCAACATGGAGTAACATGTTTCTCCTACAAGAATGTATAATTTATTTGAGTATACAATGGCTCCAACATGAACAAGTTTATAGAAAAATACAAGCATCAACATTTCCACATAAATAAAATCCACATGCCAAACTCACACCATTGGTAATGTCATACTCAAAAAGAAAATTTCAGCCAACAAGAGAATAAACAATATGCATGCATATCTCAATAGAGTGATATCCAACATATGACATTCAACCATAATCATGTATATAAGCATCTAGTATAAGAGAATGCACCATTAAACAATACCATTGTTTAATACCAATATATTAAATTTATTTTCTTCAGCCATAATTAACAATTCATTCCATCACTTATATAAACTTACTCTCATAATAGGTAATCTTAAACATAAAATCAACTAAGAATTCTACTTATTTTCAGCAATGTGATTACATGAAATTTTAGAGATAAGAACCAATAAACAAAATAATTGATTGATATCAACATACATAACTATGTATGTAGTCTCACAACTCCCAAGTAAGCACTTTTTTTTTTTAATGCTATCCATATATGCATGGTATCCAACTCATTTGAAATACAATTTGAAACATACAAAGGTTTCCATGTTCCATACATGAGTTAAAAACCAACTAAAGAATAACTCAATCTACTCATGCTATCATAAGAATAATTCTAACATACATAAAGGAACCATAAGCAAATATATATTTATCTAAAGAAATTAGTTAGATAAATCTTAAACCATTATCATTTCAAGTTAAGATTCCAACCTGTTAGAAATTTGGGCCATCATACTCAAGTATGCTTAAGACACCAACCAGGTAATGTATTTGCCTATACAAATCTCTACTCAATTTACCATCATTATACATGTTAAGAGAATATGTATAAGTTATATAAGATTTCACAATGAGTAATTGCTACATTAAGTGTGCCAAAAACTAACTACAGGTTGTTACCATAATGATGAGTAGTAATGTAGTACTAATAAAGAATTAGTGATGATAATAATATAGTGTATCCATATAACATTGGCAATGATAACCAATTAACAATCTAGGATAAAATCTTAGGTACATCCAAAGATTGAATTCATAATTATAAATGAACTCTCACATATTACATCATAATCAACAATGTAAGCCTTGTACTTCTTATCTCTAAAGGATCCCTATCTAATTACAAGGTTAGCATACCCAAAAATATAAATGTAACTAAAATGATTTCAAATGAAAAAAATTTCAAATGCATTCACTAGTCATGCTATATGGAAGAATTATAACATCTATGATAATAAAGAGATAAACAACATATAGTAAATATTACCAATGCATCATACCTAGCCATGAGGTCGTCGAGGAATGGAGAAGCAAGAAAAAACCAAATTAGATAAACCCTCCCAACTAGCCTTATGAGCCCAACCATCGATGGCCCTTACCACCCCAACCATCACTAGATGGTGGTTTTGGCAACCAGGTTCAAAGAGGGAGTACTAAGTAAGTCATATTTCTAACCATTGGACATCTCAACACAACAACATAACATAAACAAAAGACAAACAATTTCCACTTTGAGGTGAGATGGAAATAACCAATCCATCATCAATATAAATTGGATGTGGGGATAAATAATTATAGGCTGCCAAAGGATATATTATGGGAATAAAAAATTAATCCTTTTCTATAGTTTCTGCAATAACCAACTTGGATCCCTTCCAAGTTTGTGATCAACCAAAGTTGTCTTGGCTACAAATTTATAACCTATGTATAAAAGCATACCAACTAATGTTTCATTATTCTATGGTCTGGGAATGGTGACAGAACAAGAATATACTTCAATCAATCAAAAATAAAAGGCCCAACATATAACTCAACCATTATACACCACCAAGTCACAACTAAACAATCATAAAAACTAGTTAAGCCTTTAAACATCAACAACATTCAATAATGCTAGTAGACATTTATCAATACACAATTGATTATAAATTTAGAATCGATCCTACAATTCAAATAGTCTATAAATGGCAGCAGTGATTCCAAACAACATTCAACAATAAATTGATTTTGAGCCAATAATTGATATAGGGGATTTGGGGGATCATCATGAGACCTCACAACCTCATATGATCCCTGAATATTAAAATTGGGTCAACATGAGTTAATGAAACATCTGACCTTTTTCAATGGTTTAACTCAAAAACCAAAAACCCTCATTATAAAATGATGATTCCAGCAGGGCTTTGCCCTTATTTCATAAGATTAGAATAGAATATAAAATACATAAATATCCATATTAAAAACTCACATGGTCACATCAAATCATGCCCTAAAAGAATCATTACTGAAAAACTTCAATGAAAATGCTTATATGCATATAAATTCATGACAGAATCAACAAGTTATGGAAGGATAATTAACCCGTCCATTAATATGAAGGCCCAATCAATTTCCATTCCAAAGGAAACCATGAGTAATATATAAAAACTCAATAATTTAATATCAAATAAAACCCCCAAATTGAAAAAACGAGAGATTATTTATAATAGAAAAGGTTATTCAAGAAAACCTTGGAAAATAAGATCATCTAAGGTAAAATTGATTCAAGTTTTGCTCCCAAAAAGATTATGAAACTCAGCCACAAAAATCTCATCTCTTTTATACTTTAAAGACCCTAAATTGATTTTTTTCTCATCTAGAGAATGTATGTATATATCAACTACAGACTTCTATCCATATGTTTGAGTAAAACCCAATTTGATTATTCAAGAAGGAAAAATATAATAACAATCAAGTAAATTTGTTTTAAAATTAAATATAACCCCAGGTCAATTTCTATATTCTCATTCAAAAATAAACTTATTTACATGTGCAAACACCAATAATAAGGTACGATGACCACAAGAATAAAACCTAGATTTCCTAAACTAGACAAAGAACACATCATCTTGAAATCCTTGAGATCAAGTCACAGGGTTTAAGAATAAATTACATCAATTATTAGCCATAGAAAATAATTAAATACAATCCATATAAATACCCACAACATGTAGGGGTCAACACATTATCTATATTCAACCAAATAAAATGTAGTAGTAGGTTCAATAAAGTGAGGTTATGGCATATACACATTAATTAAAATACACAACACATCAAATAATAATGCATTCACCAGGTTAAGAGATATAAATGAAACCATTTCTAATGACCAGACTAAATAATTGGATTCCCTTTTTATAATTTTATGTGCCTAAAATAATAATGGTAAAAATATATTGGCCTCATTAAAAATCATTGTTCATTCCAAGAAGATAACTAGCTTCAATCAAAGTGACTTACTAGTTTAATGTATGGAAAATAAAACTCAAATAATGTCAACAAGTTAATAACCAAATCCAAAATACCTCCCTTTTTATATTATCATGAATTGACCATATATCCAAGATCTTATACTAGGGTTTCAAAAGCTGAGAGACAAAATAACTAAAAGCTCTTCATCCATTCCTATATGTTTTCTTCCCTTATCGCCATTCTCCTCCCCTTCCTCCCTATGTATCCTGTCCACCCACCCCCTAAATTTAATTACTCCCTTCCCAACTCACCATACTCCCCTTTCCATTTCATATTCAATATGGAGAGAGAAAAATCTACCAAATCTATCAACCCAGTCCCATATAACCCCCCACCACCAAACTTAAAAGGAAACAATCATTAATGACCTTTTATAAAACTTGATTCACTCAAATAATAAAATAATAAATGTAAATAATGAAATTAAAATAATAAAAATAGATATTATTTATGAATTCTATTAAATAATTAAAATGTCATAATTACCAATTAACCAGGACACCAACAATTATCAAGTCACCTCAGTAATAAATCACGTGGGAGGGGGGTGTCATGGGAGGGTAGGCTAAGGTAGGTTTCTTAGGGAGTCTGAGTTTAGTAGGGGTGAGTAAAACAAGTTTTAAGTGGTGAGGAGTACATGGGGGAGATAGAAAATAAATTCAAGTGGGCGGTTTCAACAACATACAACAAACAATAATTAAACAATATATGATGACATAAATGATCCACATGAATATCCAATGTCATGATACTAACCAATAATATAAGGATACCTATCAAAACTCATCCAAATGCTCAGAATCACTTCATTTACCCAAATGTTGACACCAACATCTAGCTTAGCTCATAATCAACACTTGCAACCACTGAGTGTATATATCAGCAATATCTGATAAAAATTTGATAAATGATAAAGCAATAATGAACTATAATCAAGTATATATTGCATCAAGTAATCCATAAATCATCAAGTGCAAAATTAAAAACATGATATATACATCAACCTATGGCCAAGCATCACAACATCAAAAATAATAACATAATCTAGCAAAGTAAGGAAGTGCAACAATCAACTTTATATATGATATATAAATGTTTAAATAGTCATGAAAAGGTATACAAAGGTGAGGTTGTAACATTAATCTACATTTCTAAGAAGAAGTTTCAAAATGCAAGTTAACTTTATTATCTTTTGAGAAGTAACATTAGAAGGAAATATTTAATATGTCAAATGCTTTTTCTATCGCCTTGCATGATAATCCATATGGTTCATTTATTTGATCATCATTATTGTTTAGATAAAATACTATAAATTTTTTCTTTCTATTTTAAGTGGAAAGGACTTCAATATGTGTCCAAATAATAGTGGCTAAACTTGTATCAGATGTTATATTGTTCTCAAGGTGACTGTCAAATCATTAATTGAATTGCATAAGTTACTAAGGAAATGGAAGGGACAAAAATGATGATAAATACATAGTTCAATTCAAAACATCTAATTTTATCCCTATGATGAGTCTTCAATATTATAAAATCTAGGATTTTAAATTAAATCAATAATTTGAAGGATTTTTTTAGTTACTATAACTTTTTTATTATTTTTTTCTTCAATAAAAAACATATGCTTGTGAACAAGTTAAATGATCAAGACATTAACATTTGTTCTACACTCCTAAGAGGAAGTTTTAAAATACAAATTAATTTTATTAGATTTTGAAAAGTAACATTATAAAAAAGACATTTGTAACATCAAGTACTCTTTTTGTAACATTGCATCACATTCCATATGGTTTCATCCTTTGCTCATCATTATTATTTGGATAAAACAATGTTGATTGTGTGTTTCTAGATGCAATGAAAAAGACATGATTCTATGTCAAAACACTAGTGGCCACAACTATAGAAGATGTTTTACTATTCAAAAACAATTATGATAAATACATTATACAGATGTAAAAATCCTCCTCTATTCCTATGATTAATTTTCCAAATAAAGTAGATATTCAATGAAAACATAACATTTTATGAAAGTTGTAAAAATTTATTTTGAAGATCAACTTATAGTTGACCTTATGTCTAAGTTATAATTACATTAGACTCATACCTTAAGCATATGCCATAATAATGCATGATAAATAAATTGGTGATCCTAATTAGCATAATATTGCATTTCAATATACAAAAACACAATTGAACTTAGCACCAATTGCGTAAATTTAATACCAAAAATCATTGCCATGAAAGAAGATAAATAGGTCAACTAAGTGAGGCCATGATTCAAAATAATTATGGAAATATTTATAGCTAATGCAATATATGTCCCTTGGATAAGACCTTTAATAATTTTAAAAATTTATATGTAAAATAGGAGATAATGTACATACTATGAATAGAATAAAAAATATTAATTAAATTTATAGTCAAATGATGCTTTATATTATGCAGGGTATATTTTAGACAACTTATAACCATTGCAATGCAATGACACTTAAGATTAACAAAGAGATAAGTACAACTATTGATAAATCCAAGGTTTAAATGCTTCAAATTTAAGAACATAACATTTAGATTAGAATAAGAACATCTGAGAGGGTCCTAAGGAGATTAGCAAAAAACAAAAGTTTGAAGAATAAATATCAACAGATGAAGATCGAGATGAAGAATTTTATAACCGCATTGAGTGGATTTAATTAAATATTGTTTAAACATGAATGCAATAGCTATAAATGCCTCTTTACTGATCTATATACATGTGGATTTTAAGATATGTTATAGCTAAAATCAAAAAATGTTTGAACATAAGTATTATATGAGTGAAAGTACAACAAATGAAATAAATGAGGTAAATGAAGAATAATCAATATCTAAGGTATAGATAGTATCATAGGATTATGGTAACAGGGCTTGCCATAAACATTGATATATTTTTTAAGGATTCAATTACAATATGTAATGCAATACGTTATAACAAGTATTATAGCTTATATCAATTATATAACTAAATAAATGGTTGTGTGTGTGTGTGTGTGTGTGTGTGTGTGTGTGTGTGTGTGTGTGTGTGTGTGTGTGTGTGTGTGTGTGTGTGTGTGTGTGTAAGATTATTTTAAAACAAATCAAAATTATGTGATCAATATCATGCAGACATAAAAAATTGCTACTTGCCAGTTTATATATAAATATGAATATTTATTGCATTTAAAAAATAATTTATCTTAATTACATTGGAATTTTGTAGGTCGATGTATTATGTTTATTTTAAAGGTATTTTTACTATTCAAAATAATAACTAGGATCCATTATCTATTTGATATACTTATAACACCATCAAATAGCTATCTATTTGAATTGTATGCAATGCATTCTTATTTGGTAGATGTAAAAAACATAGACAATTATGATAGAGAATATTCTAAATTACAATGTCTAGTAGTTTATGTTTAAAAAATTATTAATTATCATGTGAACATGGATTACAAAGAATTCCAAAAAATCATTTCTTAAAAGCATACAATTCCAATAACCTAGAAAAAACAATTTTTAAAAAATAATACATATACTGAAAACATGTGCACCAAAGAAAAAATAACTTCTAACACAAAATAAATATGAAATTAAAAGTAATTATTAGTAATTATATGAGATTATAGATCAATATTTTTTACTTTTGGGTATATTTTCATACCCACGTAAAAAAAAGTGGCATGGAACATGTCATGATTTAATTTTGTAGTAATTATAGTAATGTTGTGGCTAAGATAGCCATGGAAAAGCGATGTAATAACTGTCACAAGTGTCAAATAATCATTATGTTTAGTTTCAAAACAATCAAAATGCCTTGAAATCAAACAAAATAAAAATAAATTAATAATATAATATATTATCATAAGCATTACATACATTTTTTAAGTGCAGAGGCATGTAAAAAAATAACATCATAGAAAACTTACTAATTTGTATCTATGCTTTTTTCATGTATGATTGCAGAAACAATGCCATTTTTTGCAATTGTAAATTTGCCATTAAGTTGGAATTTTTAGTGTAAAAAGTGTCAGGTAAATGTCATGTTTATAATATTCAAATGCTATTTTTTGTAATGTTGGTATCAAATCTAGGAACATAGACTTATGTAATATGCATTTGATCTTTCCATCTCTAGTATGCACATTGAAAGTTAGTGCATGAATAAAA